>PNEQ01095965.1:31957-45450 GCA_003012365.1 Medauroidea extradentata
TTAATCACATCAATATAGAGGTGAAAAAAAAAAAAAAAAAGAATCACGGTTGGCAGTGGTAGACCCAGTCTATGGATTTTGGGTTGGTTTTTTTGTCACTTTCAAAATAAGAACTATTTTGTTTGGGTTAATCAAAGTACTTGGTAAACAGACCCTTTAAAAAGCATTTTATTGTCTGTTAGCTATGCATTCATCAATTACACCAATTTAAAGTCTGCCCTTGCTTTACACAATTATAACTAGTCCATCAAGCTTCAATATCTAGCCTAGCAATCATAAAACCAAAAGTTGCCATGCAAGTATCAATAGACTTTATAAAAAATTTGTGTGCTTTGTCAACTACCAGCTGGTTTCTCAAATTTTGACTACACATGATCAAATGTTTTAGAAAAACCGTTTCCATAAATGCTTAACTCACTGGGCAACTAAAAGAATTTGAAAATATTTTGCACATATTAGAACGACGATTTCTACACTATAGATTATATTCTCAGTATCCACCATTTGTGAGAGAAAAAACTTGTAACAAAGAACCGGGAACAAAGATTTGGGGTAGAAATCGGTGTCCATAATTTTATACACACGCCTTGGTAATTTTCAACTACCCAAAATTCTGCAATATTATCTTGTTTTGAAGTTAAATATGCACTTATATAATAAACCAATGATAGAGTAATTTTTTACTGATGACCATCCATCCAAAATGATAGTAACCATTACTACTCGACCACAACAACTAGTCCTCCTGTGAGAGTAAGAAGTATGTAGCTTGTAATAGGTAGACACGTCAATCGCCGAGCTACAGAGGAACCGATAGATCGTATTTTTGAGCAACTCTTCTCAGTGGGTATTGTGAACCCTCTCAAGGGCGGAGACAACTGGTGACATTAGTTGTCATTACACCACCTTTATCTAACGGATATACTGTATGTACTTGTCCACGACAATAGATACTCTGTTTTACCAAAGAGTATTTTCTACTAAATTTTAATAATAACCTGACGGGAAACTACACAAAAAATTTCACGAATCTAGGTCCAGCGGTTTGGGCTGCAGTTTGATATGTCAGTCAGTCAGTCAGTCAGTCAGGGTTGTCTTTTACATACAGAAATAAATCTCGACAGGTTACTTAATGTAACCGTCTTTGGTTATATTAAATAAAAGTTTCCAATAGTTTATCAAGCTGGAATATAATGTATTTGAATGATTAGTGCAATGGGATAAAATAACGTACTGTACTACTGTGGACATACGCCACTGCAATATAATGTCGTCCCAGATGATGACGGGAGCTGATGTCAGGCCCCGAAATGTTGCAAAAAGTCAAGAAATATACTGTGTTCTTTCTTGTCTTCATTGTTGTGTCGTCTAGTCTGTTTTCTGTGACGTCATCGTTTTCTAGTCTTGTGCCCTACATTGTCTTCGTCTAGTATTATTGTCTGTAGTGTCCTGAGTTTTACAGATTATTTGGTTTGTCTTTCGACTTTTATTTTTGAATGTTTATTTCATTATTCTTTATTTGTTATTGACTAATTTCTAATGGGATCTTTCATGTTCTGTTGTTTTGGTTTATGAACGTGTTGACCACAGTCAACTAGGCTGTTTAAATTTTTTTCTCCTCAGTCTCATATTATAATTCTAGGACAACATAATGTTGCAAGGGCGTACGTCCTCAACAGTACAGTACGTTATGCTGGAATCTGCTTGCGTTGCATTACATTTAAGGATATTTTTATTGGGTTAATAGGTAAAGAAACCACAATACAAATGTTAATGTGTGACGATGATATAGCTGGCCACTTCTCGGTCCTGAACATTATGTATCATAGAACGAACCTTGCTGACGTCGCGAAGATATTAGGCGTAACGTGTGAATGTGGAAGACAATTTTTTGTTGTTTCCAGTAAATGCTGCCGTTTCCTGAATAAAATACAGCTGTGATAATATATTGAAATAAAAATTACTCTAGTAGTTTTACGTTTAACAGTCACACAATCTGGTACAACAAAGATTATTGCTTGAAAAAGTTATATATTGTGAAAATTTTATTTTGTTTTAATACATAGAAGTGGCTCTGTAGCACTTTAGTTGGCGTAGGACGTTAATCAGCACTCACATAATTTATGTAAAATATAAAACACCTATATTTAGAGTCACGATTTTATGGTGAAAAGATTTTTGCAACATTTGGTTTCGATGCGTCATGTGCACACCTGCAGCTCTGATACATCGTCTGTGGTTGGATGATTTTACTCTCACTTGCCTTGGCAAATTATAGACGTACAGACTCACAATAATCTTATTCTGATTGGTGCAGTCAAATGAGAAACGTGTCTGAACAAAGACACACTGCCAATAACCTTGAAACAGAACTGCCGATGTGTACGTGAGTCACTGAAACAAAGTGGGGCAAAAATCTTTTCGCGACAAAATCGTGGCCCTACCTATATTACAAAGCTTGCCTGATTCGTAAGAATTAAACCATGACAGTCGTAAAATACTTACTTTGCTCGGTACTCCAAGAACCGAGTTCCTTTTCTTTTCTTGCGATGTGCAAAAAGGTGCAGTTTTTGTTTATGCCCTTTCATGTAGTCTACAGACATAATGAAAAAAATGCAGTTAGGCCTAAGCGTACTATTCTTCGGACGAAAATTCTTCAACACTAACAAGATCGACTGACACATGAGAAGGAATCAGCGTGGCCCAGCGCGGCTGTGTAATTGAGGAGATCACTGGTGTGCGTGTCCACTGCCTTTCCCTACCTTCCTAGTTCGTTCCCACGCACCAGCCACGGCCACGCCTTCTGTCGGCTACTCTCCCTGCATTGGCTTGTCGCCGCACACAGTGACTCTCTTCAGGGTTTGAATTCCCATGATAGAAATGGTTTTCCTCACAATTTTCAGCGACAACTAAAGGATTCCCATACCCCATAATGTTCCTAATCGCAATGCGCATGTTTGTATGAAATTAATTTTCTTTGAACATTTCACACAAAAAAATTTTTTTTTGTCAAATTAAACCGTGAATAACTTAATTTGAAAAATTTATAATGCAAGAACGCTTTCTTACAAACACAGTTAATTATGTGAGTTCGTCAAAAATTACTTTAGTATGAATTTTCAATGTTAGGTTTCACAATAAAATGATTTCTCCTGAAGGCTTGAAAACTCCCAAAACAGCAATGGCGGATTTGACCCAGAAGACCCTTAAGTACATTTTGACGGTAAGAAATTTACAGTAATACCTAACTTATGGCTTCTCACAATCGACAAATTAAAAGGCCTACTACATTAATGAAATATTTGTGTAAAAACTTCTTACCTCAGGAAACACAGATTCATTACATACTGTAGTTTACACAACATAAACAATATAATTTTCGTACTCTAATCCTGCATGTTGAAATAAAATAATTACATCAAAATTACAACAGACAGTTGCAACTAAAGTAATTAATTTAAAGTGATGTCAAAAATTCAGAGTAATACAATTGTTACATTGGGAAATTAAATTTACAATTTCATGTAGTACACAATTAAATTATGTGTGAAGAAAATTCTCATCCGATAATAAACATATTTCATGACTACATACCTACTACCTACAATCAAAAAGCCTAGTACTATACAAGATTACACAAAAAAAAATTCCTTGGAAAAATTTAATTTTATGAGTATTGTAGAGGTAATCACTGAGAGATCCTGTGAAGTGTACTTGCCACAAGCAGGAGGCAGACATTCTATAAGGCATGTTTGAGCCAATGTTTTCTATCAGTTATACTGAAAAACTAACTTTAGAAAACAAAAACATTAAATGTCATAAGTAATTTACTGATAGTAAACACAAATAAATAAAATTTCAAAGTATTTCTTCTTTAAATTATAGTAATAAAATGAATAAAATAATCAATACAACTGTTACAATTTAAATATATATTTTCGTTGAAATGTTGTCTACCATAATGCCTGAGTGCAAGATGATTTATGAAGAAGACAATATGGCAGGATTGTGGTATGGATTCAAATATTGGTAGAAATATTATTCAGGAGAGTAGTTCGCAGATAATTTTTTTGCATAAAAATCAGAAAATATGCCTGATCCGACCATGTGTTCTGTTGATTACTGCAACAACAGGAGGAGAGACAATCCCCAAGTACTGTATTTCCATTTTCCATTGGACGCAGATAGGTATGTAAAATTAAAAATCAGTATGGGTTTTGTTACGAAGTATATTTAATTAATTGAATATTTGATAATCCTGATGTGCATATGTTTATTTGACGTGACTTTATTAAGTCATGTTTTTATTTGGGTCTACTGAAATAGAGTTGTCCGGAGGTGCGTCAATTTTTAGATTATTTTATTTATAAGAGATTGTAGAAATTATTTTTGATTGGTAGAGTCCTTAACTTCTGAATTTTAAAAAATTTTTTATATTTGTTTTGGTTGCATTAGTTTACTTTATTCTTAATTTATCCGTTTTTCGTTATGTAAGGTTAGGTTTGACAGGTTTACGATGAGTAGTGATTCTTAATATTTAACATTTTCTTTATACCTACAATCCAGTTTAGATTTATCATAGTACAAGATACGCAATAATTGTAAATGTTTCAAACAATGATTGTGCTGATAATAAGTTTTATACTCACGATTATGCTAACGCCCAGTGGCGAGCAGACTCCTCCCCATTCCCACAGTTCCATTCCTCTAGTTCCTTCCTAAACCTTCCAACCCCCCTCACAGTACTTATCAGTATCGACTGTCTGCCCATCTCCGTTCTCCTCTACATCCTCTTAATCTTCTCACTGTTGCTACCTTTACCACTAAAAGTTCCCTTAGTTAATTTGCAGGCCAAACATCCCCATCCCCCCTCCCAATTCTTCACTTTATACAACATGACCAGCCTTTCCACTCTCCTGTCCCTCAACGGTTTCCATCCCAATTCTTTCATCACACTATGCCTAAATTTCATATCCTCCCCACCAGCCTGACCCTGACTTTTCCATTTATTCATCACCCACCTCGCTGCCCTTCTCTGCACCTTCTCCAGCTCCTCAACCTCCATGTAGAGATCCCACTCTGCAGCAGCGTATTCCAATACTGGACTAACCATTGTACAGTATGCCTTTCCCTTCACCTCACCACTAACCTCCTTCAACACCCTCCACAGCAGTCCTTAAGCCCTTCTTCCCTTCTTAACCACTCTTTCCACCTGCTTTGTCCACTTTAGATCAATCTGTATCCCAACTCCTAGATGCTTATATTCTGTGGTTTCTTCTATCTCCTGCCAATCCTATCTGTATACCTCTCTACTCACCGCTCTCTTCTTTGTATAACTCACCAACTTTGTTTTATGTACAGTATGTACATTAATCTTCATTCTGTTCTCCACTGTCCAAGACCACAACCTATCAATATCCTCCTTCAAGTTGATTCCACTGCACATCTCTGTACCAACATCCTGTTTATATATTTTCTTTTGAGAGTACTTTTTTGTAAGTTTTGAATAAATAGGACATTAATTAAATAATCTTACAATAATATCATTAAACATTTCAAAAATTCTATCAAATGTTTCAGAATATAATATAACATCAATCCCAGAATTCTCACTAAGTTCACCTTTAACACAAGCAAACTACTATCAGTTAATTGTCTAAATTTTTTTTAGTTCAGTTATGTATTTATTTAATTTAAAGTTACACATTTCAGCACTTACTGGTAACTTAATGATTATTCCAGAGTGATCACTCAAATGTGGTTGAATGACTAAACATAACACTTGTGAAAAAAAAATGTACGTTATAAATTACATTATCAAATAAAGTCAAGCTATTCTTAAATTTAGATAATGTTTTTGAAGTAAATTAAATTGGTTTTATAAGTACTATTTAAAGTTAATTTATTAAGCACAAACCAATCGGTAGGAAGCTTCATTGTCGTATCTTTATTGTTACCTATATAGCCTATATAGGCCTAATATATATTAAAAATAAGTGGGCTAGGAGCTAAACCCTGAGGTACTCAGTTTTTATTGAGGCCTTCATTACATGTTGCTGCTGAACAATTTTTTTATGTACCTCTTTGTTTATGAGATGCTAAATATGTTTTTAACAAACTGAATGTTTGTTACATATGCAATGATGTTCCAGTTTAGTAAGTAGTATACTGTACTGTGGTTGACAAAGTCAAAGGCTTTTGCTAAATTGCAAAAGATTCTGATTATCTGAAGTTTATTACTAAAAACATTGCTGTTAGATCTTTGAATGCATAGTTAATAGAAATATTTTTCCTAAATCCGTATTGAGGAGGGGTTAGCATTTTATTGCTTAAAATTGATGCATTGACCTTAGGGAATAAACTGTTAACAAAAATATTGGCTTATACGTAGTTCTCAGTAACAGTTTTAGGCCCCGAGTAAAATAACTGCGACAGCAAAAGTTCTTATTTTTTGTTGGCCTATCTAACTTCCACAAACAAAATCTCAATTAGGTTTAGCAAAACTGTTAGCCATTACCATAACAAAAGGCTCATTTTTTCTCATAAATGCAGTAAATTAACATAGCCTAAAACTTATTATTTTTTTCCCCATTGAGAAGTAGCATTCTTGTAGATTTGTTTGCTCAGCTCAATTCGCTAGTGAAGATTTTGGAAAGAGTGGCAAAAAACTGAAAAGGAAAGCTGTACCTAGGCTGAGAGACACTGGTAGGAATAACAATTCCATGCATCCTACAGGAATAAATGAAAAACTACACAGCAACTGATTTAAAGTTACAAAACTGTTTGTACACATCTGAAAATGTCTCAAATATTTGTTAATACCAAAAACTCGAAAAATGAATACCTCTGTCTTTTGCATTGCCACACGTTTTCCATTATAGTGTTCCATTGAGACCCTCGAGTGATTTTCATACGTACTTAAATAACAATGATGTGAAAAAGTAAGTAGCCCAAAATATTTTGTTTTAAATTTTGGATCAGTTTAGCAGAATTACAGCCATTTGAAAGTTACACATTTCAAATGCTCTGGGAAAACAATATTAAAGAGAGATTCTCTCTTGCAGTTAATTTTTGTTTCTAAATCACTGACCGTAATTGCATAACCATAATTTTAGATAAACAAAAGTTTCAGTAACATAACAGACATACTACACAATATAGTGTGCTGGGCACGCACTGTTTACGTTGTAGATGTGAATTGTGATACAGACCAATAATAAGTCATTTTTATTGGAGGCTACATTGTCTTCTGTTTTACCACATATTTTTCCTTTCAAGTATTAAATAACTAAGTCATATTACCAAAATATTTATAGTCATCATCCTGTGTGTTGAAGTTCATATTTAAGTAAGTTTAACTGACTTTCGATGTTCATGCAAGAGGTCTATTGGTTTTCAATATGAAATTGTAGCTGACAAAAAGTAGCTTCATGAAAAAATAAGATAAATTTAAATGATGGGGTACCACTGTCAACTGCAGTGTAAATTACAGGAAAATATTGTACATGTGTGATGGGACTAAATAGAATATTTTGAACAGTGCTATTGTATTTAATTAACAGGAGGATGAAAAATGACCTCTAGCAAGGATTTTATTTGGTAGGTGAGGGGTCAGGGTGAGATTACTCATTTTTATGTTTGAAAAATTGGTATTGGTAAAATTTTGCTGCTGGTAATGGTGACACAAAATTCATTGAAGAGTATTGTTACAAGTTGCGGGCTAGGTATGTTTAGGGATGGAGGTCTTTTATAAAATAAAGAAAATAAAGCTAACCTAGTTTATTTATAACTGTATATAAAAAAACCTATGTCTATAATGATTTACCACAATAAATGTCAAACAGAACAAATAACTACTATTTACATAAAGGATAAAAAAATACATCTACATAAGTTCTCTGTATATGGAAAGGTTACTAGTCACTCACAATGGTGGACCCAATGAAATAATACAGAAGAATCTTTTCTGGCCTAGAAACACCTTCTTCCTTCTACTTGCTGCGGTCCCACTCTCTGGACACCCTAGAACAGTCGTCGTAATCCAATACTTGTCACAATCACTTGAGACCACACCAGGCACCTGCCAGCAAAACTCTCTCGCTCATGCTGCAGCTCCCCCTTATATACCCACCCCTACTTCTCGAATTATCTCGGCAGGTCTCTGTTCTCCAACATCCTGGAAAGGTGTCGCTTCAAAGTCAAGCACCAGCCTGAGAGATAAAGACGGAACAGGAACATTCCAGATCACGATATTTCCCTCGGTTACCCGATATTGGACGCAGGTGGTAGCCTCCGCACATGGGCGACACAATGTATGCCGAACCTCTTTGTTGTTGCAGCTGCTATATCGGCTGACACTGCTCTCAGATTACAGCGGCGTGCAAGTGGTTATCACGGAGTAATACAATCCATGCAGCACCCGAGGACGTCGTTTAGCGCTGCCGCCACTGTATTGTATTTTGCCGCCCTGCCCGACAGCCACGGCACCAAGAAGTGGGTGGGAAGAGGGGTGTCCTAGCTCCGCCACCACAGTATCGTACTACACCGCCCAGCCAGACAGTCGCGGGTCGCAACACTGCCCCCTCCTCAAGTCTGCAGACACAACAGACTCTGGTCCATCATAGAGAGCCAATGTGTCAATATGCACCACCTTGCATTTTCTTGTCCATGAGCCGTTGCGAACTATCCAGAAGACCACATCATTTATCTTCTTGGCAATCTGGTAAGGGCCTTCCCAGCATTTCTGTAGTTTTGGACAGTATCCCTTCCGTAGCTGTGGGTTATGCAGCCACACCAGCTGTCCTTCTTGAAATGTTCTTTCAGGTCCCCTCCGATCATAGCTCGTTTTCATCCGGTCGCTGTTGACTCTCAAATGTTGCAGAGCGAAGCCATGGAGTGTGCTCAATTTGCGACGCAGTTCGTCAGCATACATTATCGGTGAAGCAGGCTGTTCTTCTTCTGCTGGCCTCCCAAACAGTAGATCACTTGGAAGACGAAGCTCTCGCCCTAACAGCATCTTCGAAGGTATTACCCTTGTGGCTTCATGGATAGCTGACTGATATGTAAGGAGAAACAGGGGCACCTTGGAGTCCCAGTCCTTTTGATTGTCGGCTACAAAAATGGACAGATACTGTTCTAAGGTACGATTTAACCGCTCGGCCATCCCATCCGACTGACGATGCAAAGGAGTAGTCCGTGTCTTCTTCATTCCCAGAATTTGGTCACTTCCTAGAATAACTTGGCTTCAAAGTTGCAGCCCTGGTCGGAATGAAGTTCGAGTGGCACTCCAAACCTTGAGAATACATGCTCCACTAAAGCGTCGGCCACTGTGCTAGCCTCTTGGTTAGGTATTGGTATGACTTCAGGCCACTTGGCGAAGTAGTCTTGCACCACCAATAGGTACCAATTCTTCCTCTCAGTCACTGGCAAGGGACCCAAAATATCTACTGCCATCCTCTCGAACGGGGCTCCAACAATGTACTTCTGAAGATGACTACGCCCTCTAGTTCTTGGTCCCTTTCTAGCTGTACAAGCATCACATGTTCGGCACCACCTTTCGACATCTTCCCTGCAATGTAGCCAATAGTATCGCAATCTAACTTTGTTGAGAGTCTTATTAACTCCAAAATGTCCTCCAGCTGCTGAACTATGAAGTTCCTTCAGCACCTATGGAACTCTGATTTCTAGGAGTACCAGCTGTAGGCGTGTTTCTTTTCCATCTGCACTTTCCCAGTTCCGGTACAGGACACCATTTCTCAGAGATAGAGAATCCCATTGTGCCCAGTATGCCTTAGTTGAAGTACTTTGATCAGATAAATTGGCCCACTCTGGGCGCTGGCCTTTTTCCTTCCATTCTAGTATTGGCCCAAGAGCAGGGTCCTTTCTCTGATCTTCGCCAATCTTTTCATCACTCCAGGGAGAAGGTTCATTGCCAGTTGTGAACTCTTGGATTCTTGTTATCCTAGCAGTTGATGTCTTCCCAGCCTTCCCTTCTTGGCGATCACAATGAAAGCACATTGGCTCGCATGGTCTCCTGTACAGTGCATCAGCATTGTTGTGTAAGCGCCCAGGTCTGTGCTGTATTTTAAAACCGTACTCTTGAAGATGCTGCATCCACCTAGCTATCTGTCCTTCTGGGTTTTTCAAATTCAGTAACCAATGTAATGATGCATGATCTGTTCGTAGAATAAAATGCCTTCCATACAAGTAATGGTGAAAATGTGAAATAGACTTGACCAGAAGCTCCCTGCGAGTTACACAGTAATTTCTTTCAGGCTTATGTAACACTTTGCTGAAATACTATAATGGCCTCTCTTTTCCATCCTGGATCTGTGACAACACAGCACCCCACATCGCTCGTATCAGTGTCTAAAATGAACTGTTCATCACTACTAGGATAACCTAGGACAGGAGGTGAAACCGAAATTTCCTTTAATTTTCTGAATGAGGATTCACAATCAGGGGTTCAGAAAAATTTTCTTTTAGTCTCAGTCAATTCATGTAATGGCTTTGCTATTGTGGCGAATCCATGCACAAAACGCCGATAGTAAGCACACAGCCCAAGGAAACTTCTTACTTGAGTCCGATCAGTTGGATGTGGCCAATCTCTTATTGCTTTTGTCTTCTCTGGATCTGTTTCTATCCCTTCAGCCGATACTACATGTCCCAAAAATTTCACTTTCCTTTGGAACAAATTACACTTTTTGGGAACTAGCTTCAAATTAGCTGCTGTTATCCTCTGAAGCACTGAATCAAGACGTGTCAGGTGTTCATCAAATGTCTTCCTTGTAACCACAATGTCATCTAAATAAACCTGACAAATATCCAAAGGTAGTAAGTACTCTTTCCATAAGTCGTTCAAATGTTGCTGGAGCATTGCACAGTCCAAAAGGCATGACCTTGAATTGCCAATTTCCTTTCCCTTGTACAGAAAAAGCAGTCTTCTCTCTATCTTTCGGGGCCACTTCACAATGCCAGTAACTGCTTTTCATGTCCAAGGTTGAGAACCACTGGGATCCAGCCAGGCTATGCAGAGTGTCATCTATCTGAGGAAGTGGGTAGGAGTCTTTCCTGATGACATCATTCAGCCGCCGGTAATCTACACAAAATCTTGTTGAGCCATCTTTCTTATTGACCAACACAACTGGAGATGACCAGGGGCTGTTCGATGGCGCTGTCACAGCCAGATCATTTCCTTCAGAATGTCATCAACTACCTCATGTGAAGCAAGAGGTAGATGTCTAGGGGGTTGCTTGATAGGTCTCGCATCTACTGTATCAATATGGTGACATGCCACAGATGTCCTACCAAGATCATGTAAACCACATGAAAAAGCATTTTGATTCTTTATTAAGAGTTCTGCAACAGCATTCTCTTATCTCCAGTCCAGGTTTTCCTTTGTCCTCTTCAGGAGTTCTGTAAGTGGTTCTGACAGAGTATGCTTCACATAATCCTCCCTTAAGACCTTAGACTCAGTGGTGTTTATCTGGGAAACCTGCATACACAAGCCAATCGTTGCCCCCTTCTCAAGACGAATTGCCTTGTCAGTCAAGTTCTTCATTCTTACAGGGAAATTATTTGATCTTGTATGAAACCAAAGTCCTGGCTATAAGTACTCCATCAGGGAGGTTACTCCCTCTTCTCATAGGCTCGATTAATCCTAGGCGCCTTACAAACTGTCCTACACAGCGCCCTGGTATCACAATTTCGCTAGAAGCGGGCAACACAGTGGCCTGACAACAAACTACAGGGCAGCTGACTGGTGACGATAATTCTGTTTGTGGTGTCAGTACCAACTGTTTCACCTACCTTCAAGACCCCCAGTTGAGTGTCAATGCAGCATCCTAGTTTTCATAAAACATTTAGTCCCAGTAAACATGCATCTGCAATATCCACTATGTAGACTTCATGGTCTAACTCTAGTTCACCCAATTTTAGTTGCACACACTTCTTCCCTTTCACTGGTGTTGTCTCACCAGTTACAGTGGTTAACATGCACACTCCACTTGAACTGGTGCTTTGCCCTCAGTTGTTCTGAGGTGCTTTTTAAACTGTTTGTGAATCCAAATGGTTGGTTTCGTCATGTTATGCAATGGGACTCTGTTCGGAAGCGTGCGGGAATGCTTCGCCGCCCGTCGGAACTCTTCGGCTATCTTCGGCTATCTTCGGCTATCTTCGGCTCCCTCCCCTCCCCTTCCCCCTTCCCTGTTGCCTAGGCCGGCCGCCTAGCTCTCGACGTCAGTTGGATCCTGGTCGCCCTTCTGTGCTCTACCTTTCCGTTCGCGCTCGTCGGGGCCTCGTCGGCTGTTCTTCGACACGTTGGTGAGTTAGTTTTCTTTGTTCATGTTCATTGAAGTTTGTGCCTGGGCCTTCTGCCCTGTCTTTTCAGCTGCGTGATTTCTCTGTCGCGAGTACAGTAATTGTATCGGGAGCCGACGGGGCGTCGACGGGTTGCTTTTCCTGTTTGACCTGTGTGAGCTTTAACCCTTTTGATTGCGGCTTTAGTTTTTTTTCTAATGAACTTAATGGCCCTTCTGGCATATTTTATATTGATTATTTGTAACTTAAAAACAAATGTACAAAACCCTGAGTTAAATAAACACTGTTGTGTATTGCTTGACTTTTTTGTTTGTATTTATCAAATTCTAGTATTTTCCGTCACTCGGGATATTCAAACCTGTTGTTAGGTGTGCCTTGATGGTACAAAATCTGCGCGACTCTGCTCAGGTTTGAATCCTGAGTGGATGCGCATGATTGGTTGCGCCCCATTTGTTTGTCGTTCTTGTTAAGGCATTCGTGTTTGTAATTTGGGGGTTAACATTTTGAAAGTATGGCTCACAATAACGGAAATAATAGTTTTGTGTATACTATGGGTTATTTGGAATTACGGGAGTATCTGCGCGAATCGGGTGAGGAGTTTGATAATAGTGAAAATGTGACGGCACTTAGAAATCGTGCTCTGTCGTACGCCAATCGTTTGCGTCAGGTTGAATATGCCTCCCTGGGTGGTCCGTCCTTTGAGGGTCCTGTTACAGCAACACAAACTATGCTTATTTCTCATTTATCCCGCATTCCCGTGCTCAGTGTTATTGAGCCCGAGGGGGTGTTGCATTTCTTGGTGTCACTCGATCAGACTGCTGGGTTGTTTCTGGGTGTTCCAGCATCCCAGTTTCTTACTTGTTTGTCGGCGCGCGTTTCAGGGTGTGTAGCAGTTATGTTGGGCGAGGTTGCACGTGGTGAAGGGACGTATGACGCGTTTAAGATGAGGCTGTTAGCTTATACAGGTTCTTCTACTGTTTGGGCGGGTCTTAAGCGACGTTTCGTGGATCGTTTTCAAAGATGTGACGAAACTGTGCCGGCTTTTGTGCAGGATGTTTTAGGGTATGCACGAGCGATGAACATGTCTCGTTCTGAAGCTAAGCTAGTTGGCACTATACTTGAGCATCTTTCGCCCGAGGCCCGAAGACATAGGTTCGTGCGTCCTGCTCCGGCAA
>PNEQ01095972.1:0-24897 GCA_003012365.1 Medauroidea extradentata
TATGCCCACTTAAATGTTTTCTCTCTACGCGGACACCGCTTGAAATACCTCAGGCTATCCGGGCATGTAAAACAAAAGGGAAATATTTCTAATTTCTAAAGGACTTGTCAAAGTCATCGCTCGCCGAAATCAGCTGCCGCCGGTAATGGAAGGTAGCTGCAAGGAATAAACAGCACGACAGACGAGCAGAGAGAGAGAGAGCGTGCACCATCACATTCTGCTGCCCCGAATAGGGACATCATAACCTCAAAAAATAATCTTCTAGACATTTTACGACAGTGCCAAACAGAGAGACGTAGCAGCCCCACTACAATAGACACACGACATTGACAATTGATAACACGTGGAAGCGGCGCAGCAGCTTGTTACACACGCAGCCAATGCCATACAAGCGCTCGAATACGTGATGTGATACAAGCTGCAACATTGGAATGGATATAGTATAACACAGCTATTACATTAGGGTGGCCACCCATTTGACATTTTGTAATTCCTGGTTTTTCAAGGCTGGTTTCCCTCTATACACATGTAAAACGTATGTACCCAAATTCCCTGGTAATAAACTTTAAAATCATTCATAGCAACAAATAATGTACGTATTTAAAATATTTTTTACACAATAAAAATTATTAAACTATATAGACATGCATTACATTAAGGCTTACACACACATTTTGCATTGATTGAATACAAAAACTACACTACTACAGCTGTTTAACATACATTTAAGCTTCAGAGTAAAATAGAGAGGTATGCCAAGAACTACTGTGTATGATAATTTTACTCTCTATAATGTCGCAGAACATATGTTTTGTCAAGGCAAACCTAAACTAGGTGCTACATTTGCAGAAGTAGTCTCTAAATCTATTTTTCTTCTTTACAAACACATCCACAGGTAAAAATCTTACCTTATTTGCTGCCAAAAATTGTGCTTTAAATCCTTAGCATGACTAACAACTAACAAGGGCAGTTAATTTTCCCACCACACATTTGTACTGCAGTAAAACCCTCTTAAGAAATTCCCACTTAAGAAGTTTTCCCTCTTAATAAGTTTGAATTATTTTTACAATGTCTATGTACACAATAGTAATTTTACCCTTTTAAGAAGTTTTCTCAGCTAAGAAGTTAAAATATTTCAGTCCCTTCAGAAACATGTTAACAGGGTTTTACTGCAATTACTGAGGTCCCTTTCCACCCACTAGAATTCACCTTTGTATTTATCACTGTTGTACATTGTAATGTAACACTTTGGCATATTGAACACACACACAGGTGGATATCACATAACCTTGCTGCTGTTTATGTAAATAACTGTAATTAATTAATAAAACTATCAGTTAATCTGTACTAAGGCTCTATAAAACAACAAACAGTATCGAGTGAAACGACCTTTTAAGCAAGGCACAGGCAGCAAATTGATAATGTGTATTTCTTGTTTTTTATCGAAAAAGGTGACAACAATAGGATACAAATTGGAATCAGAATTGTTGCTCCCATTTATCTAGAGAGAGAATGGACAAATCTTGAGACTACTAACTTCATCGGCTGCTTCTGAAGCTATTTGATTTAACATACATGTAGTTTTAGTGCAGCCACAAAAAAACTTTACTGCAATTTCAGATGTGGGAAGCATCTGCCTGAATAAGCCACCTACAAGATCAGCAGCACTATATTGAACACTATGTACCACGAAGATATAAATACATAAAGACACTATGCATTCACTATGTCTAACTGTAAAATAACAGTATATTTCTAATTACTTTCCTGAGATATTACGTAGTCCACACATGTTTATCGCACACAACTAGATAGCCGGTACCATTTCTTCCACCATGTGATATATCAAAGTCACATTTCAACACTACAAATAACCTACATCTCACTTTTCTGTGGCCTTAAAATACACAGAAACGAGTATACGCTGCCCTGCACACCTGAGAATATTTTTATTGCTCACTGTTCAATTAATTCAACTGACAAATTGACTGCACAAAAACAGTATGAAATTTTGCTACATGTATTATTTAAGAAAAAAACACATTTATTCTCACGACGTTAAAGTTTAGCCCACATACCTAAATACCTGAAAGTTCTGACAGCGTACTGGCAATTCTAAAAACACAGCTCGGCATACAATAAATACATGTTTCGGAGAATGTTGCTATTTACCAAGTAAAAACATGAGACACTGTAAACAATGAAACAATAATTAATAAGTGAATACAAGGCCATCTAGCAGTGGCATAGGCTAATAACATATACAATATTGTAACACAGTAGTAAAAAAAAATCAGAAAATATTTCCAACACGTAAAAAAAATCTTGTCCGTAAAACTGTAAAGTGCAATGCATTTCTGTATATTTTATGGACAAATCAAAAAGTTGGCAGCTATACATTCCCATTGTGGTAAAGGTACATCTAAAATAAAAACCCTTATTTAGGAGTCCTTACTGTTAGTACAATATCTTGCAGACTTGCACAAAAATACACAAAAATACACAAAAAATTAATCTAATGAAAGTGTGTATGGTATACTGCCTACAAGTGACTGTGAATTGTGCCCTTAAATACACGCTAACGCGTAGGAACACCAAAAAATGGTGAACCGAGAAATTAGCGAAAAACTACGAAAATAGTTGGTTTTAACAGTTTTGCACAAAATTTTACTATTTACCATCAAAACACTGCCATTTTATGCTAAAAAAAATGTCATCTTCCCGTCTGTCTACATCACAAACTTATCCATAGTCGTTATAGTAAGCGAGGTCACTCGATATTGAATGTCGTACAACTGTTGATAGTGCAAGGTGGTTTCCTCAAAGATCCAACAGATAGCAGTTAAAATGTGATGCCTTTTGTTGTGCATTTACAATTAACATCGATAGTTACGTAGTTTGAACTACCACCGACCGATAACATTTTGTGCATTTTATCGCAAGAAGAAAACATAATAAATCTTCTGCTTTAACTTTTTTAACGTTTGTTATTGTTTACGTTCCCGCTTTTTTCAGAATTCCGGTTCTCAAAATTTGGTTACGTTTTTAATTACGTAGTGTATTTCTTGAAGCCAAAATGCCTAAAGTTGCCACAATAAAGGATTGTGAAAGGGAGTTAGAGCGACAAATTTTACATTTTTGACATTAAAGATGAAATAATTGTGTGTAGATTTTGCAATGTGTGGGTGGACTGGATGCACAAACACACTTGCACTAAACACCTGTCAGACGAAAAACATAAAAGAATCAAAAAATGTGCATCTACATCCACAGCGAAATAACTTTCAGTCGGCGATTCACTGCAAAAGTAACATGTTTGCAAAAAAACAAACAAGAATTAGCATGTGAGTTTGTACAAATGATGGCAGCCTCAAACATTGCCCTGGTAAAGTGGGTAAACCCAACATGAGAAAATGGCTTAGGAAATATGTTGAAGGTGAGTTTAGAGTGAACGTTACAAACATACAGTACTCAGATGTTAAAAAAAAATAATTCATTTCAATGTATGTAGGCCTATTTACTTTTGAAACACAAGAACTGGGACTAACCTAAAATGGGATAAACTTACCTAGCAGCTTACATTTTTTCTTTGTTTATCTGTTTGTAGGCCTACTATGAACATGTATTTTCCATTATTTGTGTAAAATGTTTTGGGTCAAATTTTAATAAATTTGAAGAAACATAATATTATTTACCGTTACAGCCTATACTTTTCTTTGTTTGAAGAAGGCTTTCATTGACTGCAGGCGCATGCGATCTTCTGTCTGCAAATACATTGAGAAAGACATTACTTCCTAAATTGAACACTGTAAAGAGAGAAGACATAAAATGTTGTGTACAAAATAAAAAAAAACTGTTTTGATGTGTGACGAAACCACAGATAGGGCTGGAAGGTGCATTTTCATTATCTTAATTAAAGTTTTGTCATTTGACACTGACCAGAATGTTTTTGTGGGTGCAGTTTAACTCTTTTGCTGCGGAATAAAACATTTTTAAATGTGCCAAGATAGTGTAAAAAAATTATAATTTTTTTTGTCAATAGTTTATTTTTGGATATTTTTAATGGAGAAAAAAAATATATCTACGGTTTACAGAGTCATTTAATTTGATGTTCGACTAAAGTCGCATGTCGCAGTTTAGAAATATTTTGTATATTCGACTGTAGTCAAATGTCACAGCGAAGGAGTTAAGGAACTGCAAAGTGCTACAGCTGCTGAATGTTCAAGGGCATTTTATAATCTACAGTTTCTGAGTTTGGTATCTATTACGAAGATGTGGTTGATGTTATTGCTGACTCAGCACGGTATGTGACCAAATGTGTTTATTCCTTGTGGGACATATTTTCAAAGAAGATGGTGCACTTTAAATGTTGGGCTCAATAAGCTTAATCTTGTGGCCAGTCTATGAAGTTCTGAATGAACGCAAATGAAAACATAGGTACGTCTCTTTCTTAAAACATAAGTATCCAAACAATGAAAGTAAGGCAGTCTTGATTCCAATTCCCGTCATGACAAGGTGGAACTCGTGGATTTGCTCTGCAAAATATGTCGCAGAGTATGTAGACTGTAGAGGACTTGGTTGAATTCTTCCAACAAGAAGAATATGGAAAAAGTGCCGTCACTTACTTCAAAAATCAGTCTCCAGACAATGTTGCGGCTATTCAGTGTACGTCTTCTTTTCTTGTTGAACATGGCACTTCTACCGTGGAAGCAATACAGGAGTTTGAAGATTCAACATATCCTCTTTCATATAAAGTCCACACAACTGTGTCTAATATACTGGAGAAATATTTGTTTTTAAGTAAAGAATGTCTAGCAGATGCAACAAAGTCTGAAATAGAAAAGCTTTCCACAGTATTGAAGTAGCGTTCTATGCACGATACACTTGTCATTCATATTGGGTTTAAGTGTTACAAGAAACTCCATACTCTGATGGACCAGGACACTGCCAGAAATTTTTGCAAGTGGTAAAGTTATTTAATCCAAGACACGTGGCCAGTAACATTGTTGACAAAAATTTGTGCCCTGCTGTGAAGAACATCCCTGTTCTTTGCACACTTTCCAGGCAAGAATTCTTAAGCTTCCAGACACAAGCAGCAGAACTACTGAGTGAAATGAAGCCTGTGGATGTTTTAACAGTTTTATTGGCATTACAAGACGACCACAAAAACTTTGTGACTCTGTGACTTTCAGTACTTTCCATGCCCCCGTCAAATGCAGACAGTGAACGGGCATTCTCAGCATACGGAACAATCCTCTCAAACTTACGAGTGAATTTAAAACCCAGTAATTTAGAAATCCTCCTTACACAGTATTTTGGAGGGAAAAGTGTACCTCTCACTAGTTGAGAATATTGTATGTGTTCAAAATCATGTAGGATCTGTCTATGGTTTGACCCACATTTTTTTAAGATGTGCAAATATTTTATTGCATTTTTACTTAGCTTGGTGTCTTACCTTTGTCAAACAAGGTAAATTACAATGTGATGTATTGATATGTGTTGTTAGTATTTGTTAGATTAGTGCATTTTAAGTTTGATAAAAAACCTAAATTCTTAGCTTCTTTCTAATTAACATTACATTATATTTTCACCTAAAGTTTTCTTGCTTCTGTCTTTTTTAACGTCAGTATGAGACAGTTTTTATTTGATGTTTTCTGGTGTCTCTCTTATAACAAGTTTACTGTCAAATGCAATCTTAATACTGAATTTTTTAACTCGCAAGTCTTGATGATAAGGTTTAGGTGATCAATAATTCTTCCTACATCTACAATAGTCTGACTGTTTGTTAAATATTTAATTCACATTTCCAAAAATAAAATTATATAAAAAACTGAATATTTTGGCCAGTTTACACCCTTTACTTTCAAATATTGTGTAAAGTGCCGAAGCTTTTACACCAATTTTTGCACCACTTTAATATTTTTACACTGATTATTTGCACCACTTTTGCCAATTTTTAACACAGAATTTGGCCAGTTTAATTTACCATTTTTCGGGGTCCCTACTAATGCATGTTTTATATTTAGAAGAAGAAAATAATGTGAACTTAAAGAAATAAGTAGTAGGACATATGAAAATCTTGTTTACAATAATGATTTCTCATTTGTAATCATAGCCAGAAACTATCAATGAGTCAATAGAGACCAAATTGAGTTTTTAACACCAAAATGAACTAGTATGTGCACTTGCCAACGTCATGCTGTTAAAAAAGGCTAAACCCAAAATATTCCATATTGTTCTAATGAAAGTTGAAAGTTTGCTCTTACCACACTTAGAAACCCAAACCTTATGAGTACTTACTGGATTATACGAAGTAGAGATTATACAAAAACATTTCCAGGAAAGAGGAACCACCAAAACACAATAAAATTAGTTGAAAAAAAAATTGTTTAATCCTAATAAATTGCAAAAATTTTAGTAAATTTAATTACCTTCCCTAACTCAACTAAATCTCAGGGTTCCCAAAAATGTTGTCACTAAACCGATATTTTGTAAAATCCAAATTTGTTAAATACGGAGCCCAGGTCACAGTTCCCGATAATACTGTTGCTAAATCAAAGTTTCCTTAAATTCTAGTTCACAAAATCTGAGTTCTACTCGAAGTACTCAAGTCCACAGCAATAAAATAGGTACAGTAGAATTCGTAAAAGCGAGCTCTGTAATAGCAAGAACTCTCTCACTCTAACACACACAGACACACACACATACACAAGAACAACACGTACAAAAAATCCACCCCTAACAGAATAACCATTCATTATCTTTTGGAAAATAAACAAAAAATACTCACAGTACTGTCCCTGCGTTTCTTTGCTGGTGACTCAGACTTTGGGAAGTCTGGCACAGTGTCCAACCATCGTTTCCAGTTCTTCCTCGTATTTGGTGATGGGTCGGTGACCAAGAACTGGCCGTACGGTGTCTCCGGAGTGGAGATGTAGTTGGGGTCCCGGGGTGTGCTGGGAGTCGATGACTCTGCCCCTCCATATTTGAGAGGCGTCTCTTGGCTGAACAACATCCCCAGGCGACGGTGGTTGTCAGCTGGTGTCGTGAAAGCAGGAGGTCCCATTGGGGAGCCCGTGGCTGGGGACTGATCTTGTAAACATAACTTACGAGCAGCAGCTATACTGGGTCGACCCACTGGAGTAGACATCTTCTCAGGCTCGCCCACAGATGGTCGGTCACCCTTATCCAAAACAGGAGTCACTGCACAGTTCACATGAGCACCGACCTCCCCCAGACGCCGCAACTGGTCACCTTGGTTAACTGTGCCAGTAGCAGAATTGTTTACACAAGTGCCAACCGCAGACTCTGGCTGCTGATCCCTCTTATTCACACCAGGTGTGGCAACGCGACTTGCGTGAACACTGGACGTACCAGAAGTAGTTATGGCTTCGTGCACAATTTCCTGAGATGTAGTCTCTGAAGGAACCATACCTGCAGTAACATTAGTCCTTGATTGGTGACTAACAGATTGAGCTGCTTTATTTGGAGTATGCTTTATTCCAGTCTTGTCTATCATGCTGACTTCTTCTGCTGAACCGCTCCTGCTAGTTTCAGCTAAAACAAAAATAAAAATAGTCATACTGAGCACAGCTTCTCTAAAACTAAATAAGATATTTTTATTAAAATACAAGAAGTGAATACACGTAACTTATCCAATTAAAAACATAATAATCAAAAAAGTTTCATTCATGCCTTGCAATTTAATTTTAAGTACGGTTAGATAATCGAAAGTATTTCAGTGAACGTAATAATAGTATTATCAAGTATCATCAGTTGCTAATCCCGCTAATATTTTACAAATGATTGATTGTTTTGTTATTCAAAGATATTTTATCTTTTTTTTTTAATTTATTTTGGCTGTTGAATTCCAACAAACATGCTTTGCATTTTGAGGTTAAGTAAGATATTTCTCAGATCAGGTTAACACATAACAGAATCTATTATTGATGCATAAAAATGTTGATTACTGGTAATCAATTCCGATTATCATAAAAGAATCGATGGTATTGGCGATTCGAGGAATCTACTTAACTCATCCCTAGTGACTTGCCAGTGAATGAAAATTTGTGCAGTGATTCCCGTGCCTCAAATATTGGGCAGAAAACTGCAGTATGTCGCATTCTAACATCTTTAAATAACCATTAATTGCATATTTTTGCATTTCACATAAATATTTACCTTTTAAAAATAAAATTTATATTTTTTGACAATTCCTGAGGATGTTATAAAAAGCTGGCTCGTTAGGTCCGGTGTTAATAGATTGACGTTCTACTGTAATATGTAAGTGAATCACTAAGTCCCAACTATTGTTCTCATAACCTGTAATCTAATGGACGATTACTTCAAGTCCAAGCAGTGCACTACTAAAAATTGTAAGTAGAACCCTCTTATAATGTTCTCACCTGTAACATTTAATTGGTTATTAATGCAACCTTCATTTGGTCCTTACAACTGTTTTACAACAGTAAATTACCTTCTTATAATGTTTTCCCATTTATAAAGTAGAAAATTTTTAGGTCCCTTCAGAAACGTTATACGTAACGTAATACATATTTTATTAATTTTTTCTTTCGCTTTGTATAGGAAGTGATTTGAATATGCATTTAACATTTTAAGTACAACTGCATAAAAATTAGGCACATAAATACAATAACGTCCATATGTCAACTTTACCAGTTAATTTTCAGAGGTGAAGTAATACATACTTTATTAATTGTGCAGGGTGTCTACCAGATTATAAAAAAAAATTTAGTGACTTTTTAGTGACTTTTCTTGAAAAACTGTTCAAACATAATCAATTAATAATATTTTTAACAAGTGCAACACTGCCGATAATTTTCATTATGTTTCCTCCAATTGCTGACAGCGCAATCTATGTCCAATTTTAAAATGTATAACCAATAACTACATACCTAAATTTAAGTTGCCTTTATGAATACGACTATGAAAACTAATATACAAACTATGTATTTATTTTACTTTCAAAGTGCATGAGAAATACTAGTAGTGTAAACATGCACGTTTGACAAATTATTCGACACAAATCAAACAACCGAAAATAATTTTCGTGTCTTATACCGAAATATACTTCAAATTAGTGACTATTGTTGGAATTTTTGACTTTTTTTCACAATTCGGGACTTTTACGGGACTTTCGTGACTTTAGTGACCTAGAAAATAATGCAAGCAAACCTAACCTTACAGTATGATTTATATTTTATCTTATCTTTTGTTTTGAGAGACTTAAACATAAAGCAAATTTTTGTTTTTAAATACATTAAAATGTAGGCTATTCTTTATTAGATATGAAGCAACATTAGAACTTTCTTTTTAAAATAATAGGACAAATGGACAGCAGCTAAAACTACTGAATACAATAAACTTGGCTCTGGACATGCAGAATTAACAATTCCTTTAGCAAACCATCTGATGCATTCATCTTTCAGAAATGAAAGGAATTTGCAACCCTCTCTCTTGTTTTCCAGTTATGCTTATTCCAACACCTAACTGTACAATTCTGTACAAGAATTCTCACAACCCTGACCAAAGACAAGCACCAGAAGCATGGCTGTTGTCATGTGATCAATATCATATGCGTGATAAAGCTAAATGAGACAAAAAAAAAAAAAAAAAAACAAGACATTTTGGTGTCAAATTTGTGACACAATAACTCCAGCTTTAAAAGCATACAAGTTTTTTTTATGTTTAAAAAAAAATTGAATGGTATTTCATATTGATGAAAAAAAAAAAAATACTGGCTTGCAAGTCCATCAAAACCTGAAAATGAAAAACAAATTAACTCTGAATACTACACAATAAAAATTTTTAATAAAAAATGTAATAAACAGTAATACATTGTTACATATGTTTTCTTAAAGCACTGTTGAACCAGTACTCCCCTCTGCAGCACTCCCTCTGCCCGGGCTCTAACCTGCCGGGAGTAAATGGCTCGTAAATATAAAATAATTGAGGCAGAAATCCCCATTTTTGGAGCCCCTCACAGACCATGGAACAGGCGGGCTTGGGCCATCGGCAAATCTACTCACTAATTAACACGACTCTTTAATTTGTTTAACATATATTTAACTCATTACGGGGTTCATACAAACAACAAACTCCTTCCCACAGATTCCTCAAACTTAGCGAATATACAGTTTTATATTATATATATATATATAGGGGAGTAACTAAAATACAGTGAACCCTCGATAACTCGGACTAAAAGGGGGAAGAAGATGGCCGAGTTACGATTTGTCCGTGTTATTGAGGGGTGTCCGGGGAGGTGGGGTAATCAGTCATTAATCACAAGAAACTCAAAGAAATTAGTATGCTATCAACTCTACAAGCAAAAGAGGCTGCAATAAATACTGTTTTGTACGTAACTAACATATCAAGTTACGGGAGGGCCGCCATGCAGTGGGAAAATTAACGCTAACGTAGAGGACTATAAAAGAATGTAAAGCAATGTAGGCAGTCAGATCTTTATTTATCATGCTACTTCTGGCTGATCCTTTTTTTTTTATCTCTGTGCTAGAAGCTGGCACCAAGGTACCCTTCTAGCACACAAAAGTTCTCGTCTGGCTGGCGACAGCCAATGTGGCTGCACACGTGAGAGAGATAAGAAATGATCGTTGGAGATAAGCTGGGGAGGTTGCAAGTGGAAGCAGTCAAGGTCAACCGGTACAGTCCCATCACAACAGTAATACAAACGCCGCACGTGACCACACGCATCTCACACAAGATGTTTACATTGAAAAATACCTTACGTCCGTATATTACAGCGTAGGGGCAGCAGCCAGCTGCTAGCCTGATAGTTACTCTACCCTCCTACAAAGTTACAAAGGTACAAAAATAATTTTCGTTGTATACACTAGTAATAACGGTACTGTAATTAACAATCCTTCTGGGACGCTGTACATATGTGAACACATTTTAACACTACTAATTTTAAAATTTAATTTTATGTATGTAATAAATTGCATCATAGAACACATAATTTAAAGCTTTATTCTTACACAAATTGTCAAATTATAAAGCAATAAAATTTTAATAATGTTCTACAGAGTTACCGTATTTACTCACATATTCGCTACATATTTTTGACCAAATTTTAGGCCCAAAAAAATGGCAAACGGCCATAAGGGATTTTCAAAAAAATTACCTTTTACATTTTTTGGTGTTGAATATAACAAATGTAAATTATTTTCTATATTTACTCGTTCATAACGTGACCATTTCTTCTAAAATAAAGAGAAAGATTTTGTAGATGTATAGTAAACATGGAAAAATTAAGACTACAAAATCGTGTCAATCCATTCATGTGCGTCACTCAATGAAAATAGTTTAAAATGATCCCGCATAAGACGTTTACATTTTACGGTCCATTACATGTACGCTATTATTTCCCGTGAAGTAGTTTATAAACAAATACGATTCACGCTTAAAACGTTACTACTCTCCAGACGCCGTTACGTTATCAACAGAGCATCATCAACCAGCGAGCGTGACTCATCGTGTCCGGCTTGGGCATGGACGTTGTGTTCTTTCACCACCCCCATCGGCTCTTGTTAACGTCGTTGTTAAAGGTGCGTAAAACCCTCTCACCAATTTTTCTACATCTCAATACGAAGCAATGATTTTTAATTTTTCTTTAATGTTCGGAACAATTTGTTTTGCAACCGTGAATTCATTGCACATACCAGAACAAAATTAATTTCCGTTTATGTGTCATTGTAACCCGTCGTTACCGTCATTTCACAAGCACCATGCTGAAATGTTTGTTTACGACACACGTGCGTGCCTGGCTCGCCGGGAAATGAAGGAGGAAAGATAAAGAAGTGAGAGGTCAGCCTGCTGCATTGCATATTTACTCGCGCGTTGCGCGCCTCGCTAGCAACATTTCATCACACGGAACTTGCCAGATATTTACTGTAGGATTATTAAAGGCTAAGTAGCGATAGACGACTACGTTATAAAGTTTAATACTGTTCTAAAATTTAACGTGACGAATTTATATCCAGCAGAAACAATTTTTTATGTCTTTTAACCAAGAAATATTTAATTAAAAATCATTAAATTTTTTTTAAAAATTCTGTCCGAGTTATCCGAAGTCCGGGACATCGAGGTCCGAGTTATCGAGCGTTCACTGTACATTAAAACACACATTTTACACAATAAAGTGTTTTGAAGAATGCAATAATCAAGCCGACCACAACTTTTCTAACATTCAAAAGCACCCCTTATGGCACGGTTCAAAATTGTGTAGATTATAGATCTGTCCGATCCTGCCGCGAATCTTACTTAAATGCACTCCTTTCAGCCACTATCCAGTTAATTGCTGCATGTTATTCCAGTTAAATCCTTCGCTACTCCGTTATTACAAGGAAGGAAGTAGAGCACTAAGCAGGGCCGTCAGCATGTTCCAAAATGTCGATAAATGGGACTTGTTACCTTCGCAACCATACCTTGGCCAAGCCCTCGACCCAGGTTACCTCCAGTACATTCAGTGCACCCCAAAGTCCTGAACCACTGCAAATAGGTGCCAGGAGAATGGCCCTCTCTAGAAGGGGAAAGATCGCTGGCTTCAATTCGGTCCTCGAAGCCAGAGAGCAATTCTCCGACCACTTTCGACTCTCGGCCGTATCTCACCGACTCGCCTCGTGCTGGCCACTCCCTCACTTGCCCGACTCGCCTCGTGCTGGCCACTCCCTCACTTGCCCCCCTCTCCTCTCTCCCCGTCACGAGAGCGCATGCGCCGGAACTCCGCTACTACGTGGGTAAGGAGGGGAAGACGGAAAGGGGGGAGGGGTAGGCACTCCGGGATGGAAGCAAGGCAGAGATATGAGCAGGAATTGAGCACACTCAAAAAAGTGAAAACAAGCAAATTAAGCCCCTACTAAAAACCCAAAATCAAATTATTTAACAATATTATATCAACCAAAGCAACCTATAAAAAAAAAGACAGTAGCTCAATCCCTGTCCTTTAAAACCCACCCTTTCCTCCGAACCTGAAGGAACTACACAGCATGCATCACTGGTGGCTTTATAAAGGCACAGCACAGGCGAGCAGGAAACGAATAAAGCAGACAGAAACCAGAGAGGGATCAAGCCCCAGACCTCCGACTCCTCCGTGGTCCTTTACTCAATAGGCTCCTCCGCTTCCTCCCTTCACTCATTGCACAAGTTCCAGCGAGGAGGTGGTCGGTCCCCTCCAAAGGGGTTACCCAGTTTTGCTATCCGACGGAAACGTCTATTAACTAGGGCATAGAGGACTGGCATGAGCCCCACTCTTTCGACAAGTCCGAGCCGTTAACCTATGGCTCTAAACAACCCAAATTTAACTAACCAATTCCGGGAGAAAACCCGATGAGGTAATTAAAGGAAAAAAAGGAAGCGCACATAAAGGCGGGGAGGAATGGAAGACACAACCCAAACCCTCCCTGTGTCGCAAATGTCACCTCCACGCATAACTCTGCTTTGTGCTCCAAAGAGACACATTGAGATATTTCACAACTCGGTAACCAAGATCATCCAGCTCCCAATGCAATAATCCGATCAGGAGTCAACACATTTCACGTATGGCTTTAAATGTGAGACATGAGTCTATCTCTCAACAGACACATCAGAACAAAAACGCAGCAGCACAGTGTTTGGCCTTATCAGCTTTTTCACACGGAAGGGGCCTGAATATTGCTGGGATAATTTCGCCAACATCTTGTGCACTAAATCAGAAAGACGAAAAACCAGACACCACTGGGTGAAAAGGGTTGGAATATGCCCCTGATCATGACGGGATGCAACAGCTCGTTGAACCTCCTCCAGGCATTCCTGAACGTGTTTAAAGACAACCCTACGCTCAGTTTCTTTGTACGGAGCCTCAAAAGGAGGCGTACCGCATACATTTAAGAGAGGATGAGAAAGAACATTTCCCAAAAAGGGGACACTAGACGATTCATCAATGTAGGAGTAGTGAGATGTATTAAAACCTAAATTGATCCAAGGAAGATCTTCATCCCAAGCTGAATACATCTGATAACAAAATATGGCCAGAGCCGCCTTTAAATTTCAGTTCAACCATTAAACTTGGTTTCCCTTCAGGAAATAAGGGCTAGAAAAATGTTTGATGCCCCACAAGAAGCACATGTCCGCAAATTCCTGCGAGCAAAATGACGCAGCATTATTGGTCACTATCTCATTGGGAGGCCCAAATAATTATCACACTGATTCAATTAGGGCTTTGATTAACGCTTTAGTCTTCAAATTCTTTATTGGCAAAAGAAAAGAAAACTTAAAGAAGGTGTCCACCAAAGCCAAAATGGCAACGTTTCCCTTACAGGACTTAACCAAAGGGCCAAATATATCTATATGATCTAAACCCTACGCTCATTCAGACACCTTCACTGAGCGTAAGCCCACCTTATCCAGGCGGGGAGGTTTAAACTTTTGGCACTGTTCACAGGATCGCACATGCTGTCTCATGTCTTCACGAAGAAGAGACCAGTAAAATCCATGCCAATTTTAGGGTTATCTACTACCAAGTGCCCGCCAAGTGGGGAATCGTGAAAATATTTCAATAACATTGAGTGGGTACACTCTGGAGCAACAACCCGTTTACTCTTTTTGTTTTTTCCGGTCACATACAAAATGTAGTCCTTAACCACGAATGGTAAGGAGGGATTTACCTCAAGTTTTTTCTTACGCTCAACACACGTTTGGTCCTTTGCTTGATGATCTTTCATCGCCACAAAAGACTCCAGGCAATTATACATAAAGGCCAGTTCCTGCACCACGCCTTTTCCCTCGGGTTGCTCAAACTCCTCAGAGTCGTACATACGAGACAGGGCATCAGCTATAGGGTTCAACTTCCCACTAACATGATGGACTTTGAAGTTGATGTACGGGTTAACTAAGGACCCATCTGCCCAGTTTCCCCAATTTGTGGGGATGGCTTAATATCCACCTGGTGCTTGATTATCCGTATAGAGAACCAATTCTTGGCTATCTAGGTAACTCTGGAACTTTTCCATACCAAAGAAACAGGCCAGAGCCTCCTTCTCATAAATTCCTATGTTACCTTCTGATTCAGTGAGGGCCATACTCACATATGCCACAGGTACTAGGGGACTGCCAGGCACTTCCTCTGACCTTTGGCTCAACACGGCTCCCAAAGCCACACTCGAAGCATCAGTATGTAGAACGAATCGCTTATCAAAACACGGCAATCTCAACGCCGGATGTTTGCAGAGAGTAGACTTAAGCTTATCAAAGGCTTGCTGCTGCTCTCTCCGCCACCTAAACGGAACATCGTTCCATTTCAAATGATTTAGGGGTGCAGTTATCTCTGCTAAGTCTGGGACAAATCTTGCCTGGTACCCCAATGTGCCTATGAACCTCTAAACTCGTTTCAGATTCTTAGGAACAGGAAAATGAATAATGGTGGCTATCCGCTCAGGGTCCAGCTCTAACTTACCATTCCTAATAATATATCCTAAAAATGCCCACTTTCCACTCCCAACTTAAACTTATTGGGATTAACCGTCAACCCAGCCTGTCACAACTTTTCCAAAACGATTCTGAGATGGCGGAGAAGCGACTCCTAATCATCACTACAGATGATGAGGTCATCCACATTATTGAAGACGAAATCATATTTAACCTCACCCAGAAGTTCATCCGATACCCTTGACAACGCTTGGCAGCTAAAATTGGCACCCATGGGTACTCTACTGAATTCATAGTGACTCCAAGTGGTATTGAAGGCGGTTAATTTACGGAAATACAGATGCAGTGCGACTTGAAAAAAAAAAAAACTGTTATTTAAATCCAGCATAGAAAAATAACAAGCCTTACCTAAATGTTGCAGGGATCACTCCACTGTGGGCAATGGCTACGGGTCCAGAATAAAGCGCTTATTAAGGACCGAATGATTGACGACCTACCTAAAACCCCCGCCATCAGGCTTATTTATTAGAAATACTGGGGCAGAGAACTCTGACTTTGAATGTCATACTACCCTGGCATTCAATAATTTGTCTACCAATTGACGAAATGCTACCATCTTGGGTGGCGAGCAGGGGAATGGCTTCCTCCGAATAAGGGTGTCATCTTTCAACCAATAAGGATAGACATCACATTTTACAATTTTATCAGTTATGACGTCCCCAAAATCAGTACGCAATTTTTAAAATCATCTTCCTTACTTGTCTTATCTCCTATCACGTTAGCAAAGGAACAGGGGCCCTTTAATAGTGACATTTTACGCATCTGATTAAACCCAAATACTAGCTCACCTTTAGACAAGACCACACACAGAGTTGCCACAAATCTGAACTTTAAAATTCATGCATTTTTCCAGGTTTTCAATGTCCAAAATGTAGTTTTTCAAGTAATTGTCTAAATAAATAAACTGTATGCCTAAACACATTTAAATCCTATTGTGGGTACTAATTACATACTGTAGACGCAGCCCAAGGATACCACCACGTAACTATATACCTACACACGCATTTTAGTTATACATAAGACCACAATACACCGTTGAAAATCACATTTATTACAACATTCAATGGTTTGTGTAGGCAAATACAATACACAAATAACGTAATGAGGAATACACATGTAGGCCTTTGAAAAAAACAAATTCATTAGAATTAACACTATTATTTATTCCAGCTGTGAAATCAATATATATATAAAAAAAAAAAACTGCAATTAATTAAGCTACGTTGGCCTTTTAACATCCTCCGTGATAACAGTGAGATAAAATATTTTACGTCATATTTCAGGAAATAGTGTCGGTACTAATATTTTCAACGCACAAAAACAAGGAAAAGAGAATAACTTAAAATTTTTATTTTATTTTATTACTGTGCACTCTGTTTGATCCCAAAACTCAGATATGGAGCATGTTGTTATGATATTGCCTGGCAAGCCGGACAGCAAGAGGTCTGAGCGGCAATCAGGTCAACGTTGGGAAACCACGGAAGACAGCAACTCATCTCCCCTCACCACTCTCATAGTTGCACAATATCGAGGACAAACACACCGATATAAGGTGCGGTTACCAAGTAAACGGGGTCTGTCTGTCGTCGAGCGGTCGTCCACCAGCACTCATCAGATCAACAGCAGTGCAGTTCTCCACCGGGAATCGGAGTCGAGTCCCGGCGGGTCCGTGCTCGTCCGCCAATGAAGTCTCCTCATTAATCCAGCTCAGGTAAGGTCGTCAGATCTAGTTATGTGGTAGCAACTCTCAACTTAATATAATAACTTAATAGTCAGAAATATTGTGCTCCCCTCCTAATAAATAGAACACATTGTAATCTAGTTTGTATTCAAAGTACCTGCTATTGTAGAATAGTAAATGCCCGTTTAACCATAACTGCCTTAAAGTCATTTAACCCTAAATAACATCTAAATAAACTCACAGTGTAGCCACCATCTGAGTGAAACCCCGCAATCTAATAATAACTAATGAATCCCCAACATAATAACGACTTACAAAATAATCATTTTGTAACAATGGTGCAGGCGCTTTCGCTCCTCACCTCTCACGGCCAAGCCACCATCCCCCCAAATTAATCAACTTAATATTTAGACAAATTATTAATTTAATTAATTTCCCCACTCACCCACCTTAATGATATAATGTTTAAATTAATTCCGTAGCAAGCAAATATAAAACAGTCACTGTCGCCCAATTAATTAATTAACTTTGATTAATTGAATTTAATTCCCCACCCACCCAACCAGTATAATTCTTATTAAAATATATTTCAATAGTTCAATAAGTAAATTAATTCTGATATTTAATAATATACAGTAGACTCCCGATTATTCAGGGTAATGATGGGGAGGGCATGCACGAATAATCGAAAAACACGAATAATCGAAAAAATAGATAATAATGTAAACAATACTGTATTTATCAAGGTAGCGCCCACCCAGTTAATGCCTTCGTACATACAGAACTCCGCAGGAAATAAATGTTTTAAATAATATTCGGCGGTTGATCTGTATTTGTTTTGTGGTTTCGGAAGAAAACTATCCTCCCGTCATTGGACTTGACCTTGCGCGCGACTTGTTTATCTGCGTATCTCGGGCTACAAGGTAGAGAGGTGGGAGGGAGGTAACACGCCAGCCAGCAGGTTGTCTCCCTTCCTCTCCTACAAGCAATAGCGTCAAGTCAGCAACAGATAACACATTGCTACGTGTGTGTTAGCAGCCGTCTGCCGAGCATTAGCATGTTCACTCTTTTTGTCTGGTATGCGTAGGTTGCGTAATAAACATCTGTACATAATGCAAGTTGGTATTTTTTATGTACTATTATCTGTGTACACTATGGTATTTAAGACATGTACTTGTAGCTATGATTTGCCCTGATTTTTAAATACGCACGTGATAAAAAGACGTTTAATAAAACATTACACACAATTGTACACTTTAAAGTTAAAAAAACTGAAATTAAACATTATCCCCAAAAGTTAAAATTACACAAAACTATGTCATGTATAGTTACGAAAATTGAACACTACATTTCTTCCCAAGATGTATGTGAAACATATTCTGTGATTTTTGTTTGCTTACTAAAATTAAGGTTTTTTCTTATTGCTGTACGAATTTTTCTCGCAGCCACTATGTCGGTGTACTCAAACCCGCACTAATCCATGTAGTCCAGCAGTGTGTCAACGCAACTTGCTATGTGTTACATGTGCACTACTTTCCTCGGCACTCTCCTCTGATGAGTCACTGGCAACATCCTGTGTTACAGCTGTCACTATTTCGCCTTCATTTAGTTGTTCGAAACCGGGCTCACACGCATCTATCTGTAGCCACTCTGTGAGATTTTCTTCATCAACGTTTTCAAAACCACTTAAATTTTCAATTAAGGGTAGCACTTCCTTAGTGATTCTTTCTTCACTGGATTCCGTACACATTTCTTCATTTGAAAAACCAATAAAACTTCCGTCTTCGACATCTGGTAGGATTTTCCTCCAGAAACGAACCAGTGTCACAGGTTTCACATCCAACCATGCTGTGAAAACTCCATGTATGGCATCTAGCATTGTCAACTTCTTCCAAAATGTAACAATGTTGTCTTCTTCCGCGGCAAGAGTCCGAAGTAAGCCAGCACGGTACCGTCTTTTCATAGCCTCGATCACACCTTGATCCATTGGTTGGATCAAAGAAGTAACATTTGGGGGCAGAAATTTCACAGTGATAAGGCCGTCGTCTGAAACGAGAACAGATTCGCTTGGATGTGATGGAGCATTATCCAGTAATAAAACTGCTCGCTGTGGAAGACATTTTTCTTTCAGAAAACGCTTAAATGCAGGGACAAACTGATTTTTGAACCAATTTTCAAAAATGTCTCTAGTCATCCAAGCACCTTCCTGGTTGTAGTAATGAACTGGAAGACTTGTGGCATCAGTACCCTTAAATGACCTTGGACGTTTAGCTTTACCAATCACTAATAACTTATGTTTGTGGGCACCGGACGCATTTGCACAACATATGACAGTTATTCGTTCCTTTGAAGATTTGTGTCCCGGTGCATTTTTTTTCATTCTCCGACGCAAGTGTTTTTGTTGGCAAGCATTTCCAGTACAGACCACTATCGTCTGCATTATACACTTGGTCTGGTGTCAGATTTTCTTTTTCAACAAATGCTTGAAATTCTTCCCGAAACTGTTCGGCACCTTGCACGTCGGCACTTAGTTTTTCTCTCCTTGTACAGTAATTTTGCGTATTCCATATCGCTGCTTAAATCTGGTTAGCCATCCAGATGATGTGCTGAACTCTCCATCTATACCTAAAGCTTCATGAAATAACTTTGCTTTTTCCATACACAAAGGACCTGTTATAGGTGTGCTGTCCGCTCGTTTTTGATTGAACCAACGAAGCATGGCGACATCTAAATCTTTGTATGATGAAGATTTCTAACTCTTCCGTTTCGAAGGGCCCGCAACACTGTCACTATTTTTGGCAAAATTCTTGAGTTTTTCTTTGTTGTTTTTTATGTCGTGAACAGTTTGCACACCAATGCCGTAATCATTAGCAAGTTTCGTCACCGCCTCTCCTTGCTCTAATCTGTTTATCAATCGCAGTTTCTGTTCAATAGTTAGGACTACCTTTTTTCGTTTACTTGCCATTTCAACTTAAGTGTAAACCTGGCTAAGTGATCACTAGCAACTTAACTAAGAATACGATCCCACACTGGCGGTAATTGTACACACGTGCACTTATAGCGTCGCGGAGATAACAGCTGTGTCTATCTTATCTATGTATATTACATTCCACGTTTGTCCCGGCCGTCTCGGGCACGCACGCAAGGGTTGTCCAAGACGCGGGCGCAAGGGTTGTCCAGGGCGGCAAGTCTGACACACAGGTATCTCATTCTTTGCGCATTGTTTGCTACAATAATCTCAAACATATTTTCTGTATTTTATAATATCCAAGCATTCTAGTCCTCCTTTTTGACAGTATATTTTTTGATTATTTAGCAAAAATAACACACAGTAAAATGTATGTTAAAAAATTTTTAAAAAAATAAAATTTTTCAAAGCGTTTTTTTAATGAAATGGCACACGGATAATCCGCAAACCGAATAATCGGGAGTCTACTGTAGTTAATTTAGCAATTTAAAACAATTAAGTAAATTTATTGCAAACTTCTTTTTTATAGCATTTTAATACATTTGCATCTTAATTATTCCTCTGTGTGTGCTGTAATTATATATGTAATTTTATTAGAATAGTCAATTACCACGTTCAGCATTTAATATAAAATTTAAAACATATACATATTAATTTTAAAACACATTTAACATTAGGTAGCATTCAATTGGTCGCTAAAGCAAGTCATGTAGTTGTGAATGTAATGCAGTTGTGTTTTTCACAGTTATTTAATTAGTTTTCAATAGTACATGATATTAATATTTTGCTGCCATATGGAAGGCAGAGTTCATACAGTAGCTTCTTCGAGTTCGCGCACACGCCTGCACACACAGCAGTGCGGCGGCCCACTTACAAGGAATTCGCAACTCAGCGTACACTGCTGCCAACATTAGCCGAGCGGTGAAGCGAGGCCAGGTTGACAAACTTAAATTTACGTTACCGTCCCATATGTTAGATGTTTAGTTACTCTTATCACTTTACATCATTTCATTATTCTTTCACTTTCACGTAAGAGAGATTAGGCAACACAAGTACTAAGAATAAGAGTCATCGTGTTCATTCAGAACTGTGGTCCAGGACTTAGCCAATCTTGAGGTAGCAGACGTAAAACCTCTGTTACAGCAGCAGCGATGGGGGAATATAACGGGTGAAAGAACTGTGAGGTAGGGACCTTAACAGTAGAGTGAGTTCTCACCATTAGGAGATCCCATCTTTTATTTTCATTTCTCTTCGATTTGCGCGTCCGGCGTGCGAATTTGGTCTCTGCGGGTAGAGGGACCGCTCCTTTTGCTCTACTGGCCAGAGCTGGCAGTAGGAGAAGTTTTGGACTTTTAGCTGTAGGTCCATGATTGCGACACAGTTGATCTTTGGGCAGTTGCACTCGAGTACGACTAGTCTCCGATCCCCTATGGTGAGCTAGAGAGCCTATTTTTTGCTTGTGTTTATCTGGTAAATTCTCTTGAATTCGTACTTTTCTTTATGTAACTGTCTCTTACTACTTTTACTCAGCATTTCTGATATGGGATAATGTTACCAGTTAAATATCTTACTCTTTATACATCACAGCAAGCTTAGTATACAATATTTTACGTACAATAGTAAATTATAATGATTCAATGTTAATAATAATTCACAGTCGTGCACACAGTATGTTAATATAATATTTTAAATAAAACAGACAGTATTGATATCCACATACAGTAAATTAATAATTATAAACCTCACGTACAGTTATAAGAATCCCCTTCCCAATTCCATAAACGATAACTCATACACTTGGAATGATAGTCGGTATGTTAAACTAACTTTTCTCCAGTTCGTATGACATAACGGGATATAGGTTTTCAGTGTTTAGCCACTCATTTCACAGGGAATATTTTTCTTTCTTTTCTCTTTTCTATTGTTTGCGAATTGCACGTAGTGACGTGCGATTTTGGTCATTGGGAGGAGTGGTGCCTAGAGAAACCACCTTTGTGCCCTATTGGTGCTGTGGCTAATCAGGCCATAGGATACGTCCACGGATGCGTTGGGAGCCCTTGTCAATGTGGGGGTAGGCATGCGACACATTGTCTATGTCCAGGTACCTGAGTACTCTGGTCGCCCTTCTGAAATGAGTCATAAGTGCAGTTATTGTGTCCGAAGTGGTCTTTCGTTTTTCTGTTAATTACTATATACTATTACTTATCTCAAGTACTTTTCTTATGTATATTTTCTTATATCTATTGTTTTTTTTTCCTGAGTGCTCAGGCCTATATATTGTGTATAGTATTTATGTTACAACCAGTATACTTATTACAGTGATCCATTGGTACAGTTAATATAATTTAAAATAATATAATAAATGTTACAGTATGTGCACACACAGTAGGTCATATTAATTAATTTAATACAGTAATTATACTAAATAACATATTCAAATATGGAGGGAGAGCTAACCCACAAAACAGTAATAACATTGTTGAACAGCCAAAGTAAAGGAAATAGTTATCCATGAAACATAATAAATACGTTCATTTAGAGCTATTTCTAAAACAACATGTTAAAGTTACAGAATCCAAGGACAAGAATTACAGACAGCAACCACGCCGAGAATCGAGCCGAAGGCCTTCGGAGGCAACGTCACCATCAACAACACCAATACAAACACTACCATCACCAACTACAGGCGCCAAACAGTCTTCATACAAGGTCCTTACAATACAATTCAATTCTCTCTATCGTCAAGGTAAATTCGACGCAAATTTTTCACTACTAACACACACACATATATACTATTACTCAAGGTCGACCTATACAGATTCAAACACACAGTCACACTTTTACACCACACATTCACGCCTCAATCTACAGACACATATTCAAATTTTATTTTGTAATAAGTAAAGCCCATTTCTGAAAGCGAAAAAGAAAGAAAGCAATTGCTGACTAGATTCAGTTTCTTGGACATCATGAACTCCTATTGCACAGTTCTTTCAAAGATCAAAGCAATTGCTATTATTTCAATGTCAAATTGAAAATTATGTATCAAACAAAAATATTTTTAATGTATTGCTGTCTATAAACAAAAAAATACATATCCATATAGTAAGATATTTATCACTAGGTTAATCTGTTATCATTACAGTTACTTGTAAAAAAACGTTAAATTTCATATATGTATTAAGGAGTCTATAAAATTTATATCGCTGTCCACAAACAAAAATAAATATGCACATAGTAATGTAAACATCTGTAGAAAAATCTACTTCGATTTACAGTCCATTTGTATGAAAATAACTTAATATTATAAAAGGATCACCATAGCTTCAATAAATATCATAAGTGTACACTTTTATTTTTGTATGATTGCTATAAAATTATGCAGTAGAATTCAAATTCTAGTGAAATAGTAGTACTTGAGTTTTGTGAATAGAAAAACAGTATAAAAAACCTGATTATGAAAAAATGAGTTATCCATATAATCATAAAATTATTGAAAACATTTACAGAAATACCAATTTTCAAGTTAATGATTAAAAAATATATATATTTATGTATACTTTACAGAAAAAAAATCCTATTTTCGACAAAACTTAATTGTAATTATTTGTTCTCAGGTATATATACAGTTGAATTCAAAGAGCACAAGTCTTCCTGCATCCTGATCACAATAGAGTTGACATTTAGGGGTTAGTATGCAGCTGCAAAAATTTAATTTAGTTAATCAGATTTGTTTCACAATATAATAATCTTCATATGTACTTATAAATTTCAACATCCCATCTTATTCTATGTCCAAATCCTACGCCATGGCCATCCAAATTTAAGTAATTATAAAAACAAAAAAGATAAGACTGAATCTGTACACATAAAAAAAATGTTATTAGGTAGAAGTTAGTAGTATATAACCATGTGTAATCTTGTAATTTCTTGTTTTATAATAGTTTTCAGCAAACCCATTTTACACATAATACTCCATTTGTAAGAGGGGAGCGATGATAATTTAAATTTTACTGTTTTCCATTTTATTAAGATAAATGTAATAACTTTTGCCTTTTTATTACTTAACTATACTACAGTTTTTAAAGAACACTTTACTGAAAACGAACATTAAAGTTTCGAATCTAGTTTCAACATATACACATAACGTTCAGTACAGCTGGCGCGATTCGCGATACCACACTCGAGTCTGCTGCGGTTGTCTAGAAGAATTATGCACGCCTTGCACTAGTTCAAGGACACACCGGCCATCCTTAGTTCAGCAGAGAACAGATGATGCTTGTATACAGACTGTGAACGTCAAGTAGGCAGTTCCTTCACCTTAGTTATCCGTCTTTCTCTAGTTAGTCCGTCTAAGTAATTCCTATCCACACGGAAGAGTTTGACCACCTTCTCCATATTCCCACTGCCAAAAAGTTATATATTATTTCCTATTGAAGTTAATATGCAACAATTTTACCCATAGTTATTTTCACCATTTGTTGCCACTGACAATATTTATGCTGCAAATGTTGTTCGATTATCGTATTTTATGCAATGCTAGACAGTTGTGTAGGGGGTTGTTGGAATGGGAACGAATCAATGTTATATGCATGATATTGCTGTGTTCCTGCTGCTACGCCTGGGGCTCTCGTGGCCTACTGTCTAGGCTCGTAGCTGGCTTGTGGCTGCTAGACAGTTGTGTAGGGGGTTGTTGGAATGGGAACAAATCAATGTTATATGCATGATATTGCTGGGTTCCTGC
>PNEQ01095973.1:0-24895 GCA_003012365.1 Medauroidea extradentata
GTGTGTGTATATATATATATATATATATATATATATATATATATATATATATATATATATATATATATATATACATACGTGTGTGTGTGTGTGTGTGTGTGTACATAATAAAACCACCCCGGATTCATAAAAATATTGGTTGGAGCGATTTTATGTATTTTTCTAACTGTAATCGTCGAAAGTTTTATGGTTTTGCAATTAAACTTATTTGTATCTTTTGCAGTTTACAAATAATGAATTTGTGAATATATTAGTATAACAAAAAATCACTACATAATGCGGTATACAAAAGCTAATAAAACAGAAACTTCTGTAGGTAGGTTTATGTAGTTTGTTTGTAAACTAGAATATGTATGAATATAAAAAAGCATATGCAGGATCCACAGTGACCATTTTTTTTTCCTTCAACGAGAAAACCATAAAAAAAGCTAACTATAGACATCTAGGTGAAACCTGTTTTTATACACGGAAAATGTTATTGGTGCTGTTTCCTCTTGCCAAACACACAAACTGTCAGTTCTAGGCAGTAAACAAACGGAAATTAGTGGAATATTTAAAGAATTTTCTCTGTATTTTAAAATCCTCTCTGTGGCTGAGAAAAAATATTTAATGGTTTTTTTTACGTTGAATCCTGCATACTTTATAACACTATATTCTAGTTCATAAACAAAAGACATTAAGGTAGGCTGCGTTGGTGTATGTGAAGCACAAAACCGATGGAGTGTTAAGAGTGACGTTGGTCGGCATATGTAATGCATTATCGCCTCTACACGCAAACCCAGCAACTGGCACGCAGAGCTTTACTATTATTCATTTTCCTATGGGACTTTAAGCGGTGACCATATTATTTTATTTGCGGTACTTATGGTTCAAATTCCAGCGTTTATTCCTGTTATTTTGTTTCCGAATCCAGTCGGAATATTCCCAGATATTGCAGTTTAAAAATGCTGATTTTAGCCATTTTGAGAGTCTTGAAAATCGTGTTTCCAATAAGCAATCCTAATTTTTAAACTGATAGAAAGATTGTTTGAAATGTGTTTTCTTTTCATAGCTGTAGAAACTTAATGCGCGTTGAGATGTTTCTTCCAAGTATGATTACTTGTAAATCGCTGCAATGCGTTTCAAGCGCAGGTACATAGGAACCTTAACCTACCTGAAGCAGTTTTGTTTTTATTATCTTTGGTATGCTACAAAACGTGGTAAATGTTCCGTTACGCCAATATATTAACAAATCCGTAGGTTGTAAACAACAAAATATACAGGAAAGTTTATTTATGCAAAGATGAAGCCTTCAGAGGTTACATTAAGTAAAAAACTTATATGTGGCCCTATGTTTTTTTTATCTCACCAGCCAAGAACACAATGATTACAAGCTGCGTCGTCCTACACTTACGCAGCGTATAACCCTGCACGATGCTACTAATATAATTTCTAGAACAATGCACCAACCACATACACAATAATATTTGCTACAACTTTACACTTACAGTATCCGCTTCAGTTTGTTGTCATAGTTTCAAATTCAAATATTGTTCTACGTAGTGCCGCTTAGTACAAATAAAATTTAAAAAAAATGTCTACAACGCAACACGTTTTTTAAACGGACTAAAAAGTAAAACATTATGTTTTTCTCATAGGAAAATAATTGTAAGATTTAAACTGCTAAAGATAACATTAGGAAGTGTAGAAAAAACAGTCATTAAGAAATATCTCTTAACAGTTCAAATATTTGTAGTGCAGTAACATTGTAAGTTACTTAGGTGAATTATTCATGTATAAACTATCTATTGTAAGCGCCTTACGTTTTCCGTTTCAGTTCTCACAAATATTTACATAGGAGATATTATGTAATAATTTTTAATCTGTTTTAAAAACTCATTATCTTAAAATAACATTCTTATTTAAATAATATTATCTTTCCAATTTCAGTATCGTATGTGTATGCAATTTTGCAATTAGTTCTCAGCCATGTTTAAAGTTTCATATCTCTAGTTCATCATTACGTAAGTTTAACGTCGTTCAGTTAAAAACTTTTAAGAAATAATGTTAAACAGTAAATTATTCACAACTTCTTTTCCTCTAATATTGCATTGTCATCCAGTTCTAACGATCTTTAAAGTTTCAAATTTATAGCTCATCGGGAAGTTAGTTTAAAATCGACTGTAAAATTTGTAGCGCATAGAGAAACTGACAAGAAAGAAAGTTGAAAAGATATACATAAATTTACCCTATATAAACACATTGTTTTGGTATTTTATTGTAAGAATGTGTACCAAACAAGCAAACTGACACTAAAACAAGCCGATTAAAACTTGTTGAATAAGCACCTTCGTGAGATGCAGCGTGTACAATTAAAACACAATACGATAATATATTAATGTTGGCTACAAAAATTTAGCCATATTAACAACTGATTGCAATGCAACTATTTAATATTCCGTGAGATGTTTAGTTAGATATGTTTCCAAAGTCCATGTTATTTGTAAATGTTTTGCATTTAAGTTATATGCACATTTAAGGCAAACATCAGTCAGTTATATATTGTTTTAATGGAATAACATTTCCAGAAGTATTATTAATCATTTATTTGAGTATGCTATAGTTTTAGCTGAGAGTTACCTTGTTTCCGTAGATGAATACTGAAGTAAAAAAGGAGTAAAATATATATACTTGAACGTAGTGTGATGCGTAAACTGTGAAATATAAGTATATTTGACCAAAGTACCATAAAAATGTATTGTATACAATATTAAAATAATTCTGTACGATCATATATGAATGATTTTGCTCCGAAAATTTCAGGTGGTAGCTGCAAAGAAAACTTAAGCTGTAGCTTAATAAGTTTCAAACCAGAGCATAGAAAACCGGCTCCTTGATTGATCGCAGGTTCTCCCAAGGTACCAATCTGTGTCGCAGCTAAAACCTGCCATAATCTCGGGTAGGGATATGGTAAGGACGGCTTCGTGTTAGGCACAGCAATCCCCCGGGTCATTAGCGTCGTGGGTATCTTCAGTTCTGCCCGCGCGTAACCGTCACTTCACAGGAAGCTTCGGAATTCACCGTAGGAAGCTGAGCGGGTAAAATAACGACAGAATCATCTTAAAAATGTTTAGTTTCTAAAAAAAACATTTCAATTTATGTGACTTCTGTAGCTGTGGCGTTAAGCGGAATGGAAAGTTTAGGTGAGCGAATGACTGGAATAATCACTCGAGGATACAATCTTAACTAAGACTAGTCAGAATTCGTTGAGAATTTTTTTGCGGAAAATATATTTTATCAGTAAACATATGTTTACTGAGCACTAGTCTGTAGTAAGCTATGTTTTTCAAGTAAAAAAATTAAAAACACCGTTCAGGAAAATTAGTACTAGAAACCACAAAACCTACAAAAACTGAAATCTTTTTTTATTATTTTCAATATAATAACATACAGGGTTCTATAGTAATACTATCGTGCAGAGGTTTACGCATTTTAAAATTATTTTTATATCAAAATGCAAGTATTTATAAAATAGGTTATTACAGAGCTCTAGATATTTTGTTGAGCACCACAAAAATTAAAATTATATCATTTGTTGATTTTGTAGTTTGAAGCCATTATTTTTCTTAACAGAATTTTTAATTTCTACTTCAAAACACAGCATACTTAAGATTAGTGCTGTGTTAATAGTCGTCCACTAATATAATATCAACTCGGCAAACGTGTGAGACGTTATCTTTAAGTTATTATTCCAGTCATTCGCACATTCGACACATTATATATAATACAACACTGTAATGTCACCTTACTCTTTCCAGGTGAGGATATTATACATTTATGACAGTGACTTTAAAATCTCCCACGTTTTTTCCTCTTCAGCCAATGGCCGTATAAATTTATACCACAGAATACCTTCTACTTACAGCATTTCTGACCGCAAATTCAACTAGCACAGTCCGTATCCACAAATTACATAACCACCTTTATGTTAAGTGTGTCTTAATACGTATTCACGTGGAAATAGCCTGAAAAAATCACCCCATGGTCTTTTCAGTTAAATAGTTTAAGCTGTAGACGCTTCCACAGATTTATAAAAATAATATTTTTGCGCCATTTTTTCGGAAACTACGTGCACAACAGACAAAAAATACTTTTTACTTATTTATTAAAATCGCAAAAATTAGTAAAGTCAATGTCGTGTATACGTGTAACCCAGAGCAACGTGTTTCAAAAGGAATTGCCAGCCTTTATAGCTGCAAAATAATAACGTGAGGGAATAATGCTCTACATTGGGCTACAGATAATGAAATGCCGGTAAATTTTTGAACAGAAATGTTTGATGCAAGAAAAACGTGCACCTCGTGTTCTTTTCCAGTAAATATTACATATTTCAGAAAGAAATGTTTCTTAATGTCTTTGAATGTTTCTTGTAATGAGTACTGAACTATTGCGGACATACGCCGTTGCAATATTATCTCTTCCCAGAACTCTTAGAATAACACTAAGAAAAACACAAACAAACGAATAAACGAGAAACCAAGTCTAGTCTGGAGGTAGTCTACACACACATAAACCAAAACAACAGAACATGTAAGATCCCATAAGGAATTATTCAAAAACAAATAAAGGAAAATAAAATAAACGTAAAATTAAAAGTCGAAATACAAACAAATTATTCTACAAAACTCAGGATACCACAATTAAGACTGCACAGACAATACATGGTTAAGACAATGTCGGACACAAGACAAGATAACAACGACGACATCACAGACAATAGACAAGACGACTCAACGATGAAGACACAAAAACGTTTCGGGCGCTGACATCTGCTCCCGTCTTCAGGTGAAGTAAAAGTGAAAACTGGTAAAAATTCATTCTATGATTTCTGGGACGACATAATATTGCAATGGCCTATGTCTATAAAAGTACAGTACGAAATGTGTCTTGCCTGCAATGTAGACAACCAGCAATGACTGGCTGCGCATTGTGCTGTATAAGAATCAGTTCCCTGCTCTAGTGAGCAGATAAAACAACAGCTTGGTGAAGTTCTTTCGCTGTTAATAGTAAAGGCATCAGAAAACAATATCGATGGCCCAGTTCAAAGGGAAAACAACTCAATATTCTCAGTTGTGAGTAAAATGCATCTAAAGAGATTTTCGTTTCGCCGAAAAATGTTTAATTAACGTAGATGGTTGGAGTTAATTTGAAACAGAAGTACATAGGTAACTATTTAAGGTGTTTAAAATGTTTATATTCTGCCTAGCTGAAACTATCACACACAAAAAAAATTAATTCAATTTTTAGCTCTTTACTGACAATAAGAAAAAGTGCCGCGTTAGTAAAAACAAGTGTATTTACGTGTTGTTTTTATTTTCAACTGGGTAGAGTGCACTTCTGCCTATGTGTTGGTGAGCCAAACATAAAAATGCCATTTTTTGAGTTGTGTGCCTTTTAAACTGAGCCATCGATATGTTTGTGCGCTACTTGTTCAATTTCGTACAGTCAGAAGCTATACTAAATCAATTGTTCAATAATTGGCGGCAATCTACCTCATTGCAACATTTAATTCGATGCACGGGATACTGTTGTAGGCTACCATTGTATCTTAAAATTGTTCACAGGTAGCCACAACTTAGACTTACTTGAACTCAATGCGTGTATTGTACAGCAAAGCCATAACAAACTATCACATGAAAATAAATGAGTTTAAGATCTAGAAACTCTGCTTGCCACGAACATGCCGTTGTGTTTTGATCCACTGTGCTGGAAGTTTCACTTTGCGGAGATCATTTACAACTGTGTATGGAATGTGAAGGGGTGCTGCGGTGCTGAAGCCACACCCGATGCCAGAACACACGCGGCATAATTGCAAGGGAATATTGCACTGTAAACTGCCAGACCTCGCAATGTATGTATATGCACAGTCGATCATAACGTTACACATGAACACTGTTGCAGCATGTTAGGATAAAGGATTTTTAAAACAAATACTACTATACGTGCGTTAGAAATATCTATATACAAAAAAAAAACTAGGCTTTGCTATCTTGGTTCCTATACTCTATCCATTCCAAGATTGCAGCTTGTGTCACTCCGCCTGTTCGCGTGCTTGAACGGTATTGGCTGTGCAACAAACCGTCACACCACCTCCACGCATTTCGCGAGCTATCGACTGGCGACAAGTGGATAAACGGAATCGCGTCACGCTGTGGAGGAAAATAATCATAACGGTCGTTGGCGTCGTCACGTAAGTCGTAGTTAATCCATTCTATGCACATATAGTATTTCATGCTCACAGAGTGGTTTATATTACAGAGGATTAAATTAAAGGCAACTGAACGAATGAATTACCTATCCTGAACTAAAACACAGCAATTAAGCGTAGGACCTATTTCCTGCCGCGACGACACTGTTAACTAACCAGCCAACCAATGATCGAGAGCTCACCTGTGACAATGTTTTTCTGCTGCAATCTTAGACTGGATACAGTATAGATGTCTTCCTTAGAAGCACGGTTTCGTGGCATTTTAAAATGGCTACAAACTGCTTTTACAGACTGATGTCATGTATAAAATACTAACCATATCACAGTAAAAAGCAATTGTACATTTACAAGGAAATTCTTGTAACGTAATATCAGAACATTACCAGTCAGATAATAAAAGTAAGATGTCAGAAACCTTTTAAAGTGGTTACAATATCGTAAACAACTTTGGGAACTAGTAAAATAATGTCGTTCTGAAATTTCTACGCAATTATACTATGCGATAACATGGTAGTAGTTCATAAATTCATAAGGTACCAAAATAACCCAACATAGTTGTGATTACTAAGCAATTATTATCTTGGTTCTCAATATTATTTTTAATTTCCTGCGCATATTTCACTAAAGTCACGTGACACATGTTGAACACACAATTTCGTACGCAGCTGTATAGAGGATCCTCCCTCTACCCTATATTTACTCTAAGGTAACCTCGCATCTACTAGACTTCCAGATGTAACCCTATATTTATGACGTAATATCAGAGTTAGGGAAATAATGTGTTTTCCTCTGGTACTTTAAAAGCCCTGTAGCAGTTATAAATGCCATTACTGTAACATTTCCGAATTTGAATGTTTGCGTCTGTAAGAAATGAGTACAGAAAAACAATTGAAGAAAAGAAACAATTTTGGCTCGGAACTTTTTAAAATTGTAATTAAAATGGTGGTTAAATGACATTTATACGATTTAAACTCTGTTATTCAAACTGTTTGGTTACCGGGGTCTTAAATGGGAGCAAAATAACTATCGTTTGTAATACATAAATTATCGCATTTGTAATTACAATTTTTCTTTATTCGAAATTCAGTTTTATTTACTCATGAAATGTTCCTAAAGTATGAAAGTTAATAGAAATATCACTATTATTAATCCAGAAGATTGAAATTTTATGTGTTTAAACATACTACGAGTAAAAAACGTACATATCTGGTAAGCCATTGAATCAGCCATACGAAATATTTTTTGCATTCCTAAGTCGTAAAAGGAAAAAGAAATGGCAACATAAAACGTAACATTTTTTTTATTATGGCTACTAGTAATAGTTTTCAAGACTCATTCTATCGTTGTTAGAATTCTGGTTAGGAAATTTTTTAATAATTTTGACTGAAACAGGAATTGTATTGCATGGTAAGTGTATCGGGAATAAACCTATGTAAAAGTCATTACAAAGAGACTTTATTATCATTCCAATAAAGGAACTAATATAAATATACAATTCATAAAATTTTGAACCACGAATTCAACATGAGATTGATGTTGTAGGCAACGTTTTAACCAGGGGCGTCATTTGGGGTCACAAGGGGGGGGGGGCTGGATTTAGAATTTTAATGTATATAAATATATTTTTTGTATTTTTAAATTTAAATAATGCTAACTTAAGCACATAAAACTGAAGTTTTATTATTAAAGTATCTAATTTATACATGCTTAATTAATGAAAAAGATGCAACAAGGCCACTGTCGCCGGAAAAAAATCTTGCCCCTCCCCTCCCCTCCCCTAGAAAAACCTGAAATGACGCCCCTGGTTTTAGCTTGTGAGCAAAAATTTGAGGGGAAGTGTTTGGGGAAGGAGGAATAAATAACAACTAGTCGCACCACATAACGCTAGTAGTGCGCCATCTATGATGCGTTGCACAAACCTGGTTGTCGATCAATACAACTACGCAAGCGATGCCTAGCATATGACGGTGTAACCAATAAGCTTGCTTGTCACTAGTGTCATCTACCGCGAGAAAAACGCAACTTAAACCTCCCCTCCACGACACGGCAGGAAAAAAATATATCGGGCACGGCGTATGTGCTAGTTAAACCAAGTCAGATGAATGGGAAAACATGCAGGTTTGATGTTATCCATTAACGCTTGTCGTTATTATTTTCACCCAATTTCTAATAAAAAATGATTAAAAATTAATATTTTTAATCATACAATTAATAGTCTTCTACTGTACGTATATGCAGGAACCAAACTACATCATTATCAAGATTTAAATTGCACCCAAATAAAGCATCGAATGCATTTGTCAGGAAATAATATATTAAAAATTTTATACGAATAAGCCTCGGTTCTGCTTTATGTTCCTTCTTAGTTTAGATGAAGCGGGTTTTACTGTCCCAAGTATTTCGCACGGAGCTGGTAAACTGTACTCTTAGCCATCGCTAATTTTTAACGATATAGTTTAAGTAGCTAAGAATGCCACATTTACATAGTTGCGTGCCATGAAAAAATATAAATTTAGTAGGACATTCGAAAATGATCACTTCATTGAGTACCATTGGATGTCCTTGACCTGCCGTACTACACCTTTAACTTGTAATAAATGTGTCCGATCTTTTCAGGATAAAATGTATCAATCATGGATTACATGGCGGCACCTTCAATGCCTGAAATATGTTGGAATCTATATTATACTAAGCAGGGACGTAGTCAGGAGTTGTGGAAGGGAGGGGTTTTGGCCTGAGAATATTGTGAAGAAACACTGACCACTTCTTTAAAGCGGGGGGTCCGGGGGCCCTCCCCCGGGAAAATTTTGATTTTAAGGTGAAAAATAGTGCTATTTTAACAGTTTTAGTAACTAAAAATAGAGTATATGTTGCTGATGAAAATATTAAAATTTTAAAACCTAAAACGTAATTAATTTTTCACCCTTTTGAAATGGTGATTCAGGGGTACTCCCCCGAGAAAATTCTGTAATTTAAGGTACAAAATAATGCTTATTTTAGCAGTTTTTTTCCTAAAATTGACTATGCTAATGGTAAATATATTATTAATTTTTAAATATAAAATGTTTCTAGTTTTCCGCCCCTTTAAAGAAGGGTTCCTCTCCCGAGAAAACATGGATTTTGAGGTGCAAAATAGTGTTATCTTAGAAGTTTTCGTAACTACAGATAGAGTAAATACTACTGGCAAAATATTATACATTTTTTAGTATGAAATGTTTTCAATTTTTCACCGCTTTGAAATGGGGGTTCGGGGGTTCTCCACCGAGTAAATTTTTGATTTCAGTGTGCAAAATAGTGCTTTTTTTTTTTAACTGTTTTCGTAACTAAATTAAGAAATTCCTATAAGTGAAAACATTACACATTTTTTATGTGAATGTTTTCATATTTTTTGGCGGCAAAGGGGGGTGGGGGGTTGAGGATTTGAAATGCGGTTGTGGTACACAATTAGTATCGTTGACAGAAGATGAATACTGAACATGCGTTGTTTAGAAAAGTTTGTCGAATTTTTCGTCGATTCAAAGATGTCTTATAGAAAAAAAAATTGTCACTGATATGTCGAACAAGATTTACAAATCTAAACTGTCATTTTTTAAAGGGAGAAATAAGATCATATACATCTGCAGGTTCAAATAAACGTACCATTCGCCACAGGAACGTTAAAAAAATTTTTGCATGCTTAAAGAAATAAAAATATTCACTTATTTTAGAAGATATGTTACAAACGTACATATGCCTACTATCCAATTTCTGTAATAATTCTTGTTCAATCGTTTCCGTCTTTGAGCTGTTGGGGTTTTACGACGTATGTCTGCAGAAGGCAGCGACAGATTTGAGTCCTTAATGTCATATCTCGTTGCAGGAGACTATTGATAGCCAGTAACCTAAGTGTCTCCGGGAAAAATAATATTTCTAGGGTAGTTAAGTTCGGTGACCTGGAAACATTTCTCTAACATACGGTTCTTCACAATGGAATAATACGGTGGGATGGGTATTCATCTTGTTGCTGCCACATTAGCAAATGTATTACTAGTGCTCCTATAGTGTTTCTAACTACTTCGCCAGTGAAATTTGCGATTTCAGAATTCAGAATAGCATTTGTTATCATAATGTAAAATAAGGCCCACACTCTAAAAATGCTTCTTTGTCACAACACAAATTCAGTTTGAACATTAACCATTGTAAAAACTTTATTGCAAAGTAAATTCTTATTTAAAGTGTTCATAATGTTAACAAAGTTTGTGTTACTGTCAAAATAGTTCAATGTTATTTTTACGCAGGCTAAGTTGTATAGTTTTTTTTTCGATAAACTTTATATGTAAAGAAATTTCACAAAGGAAATAAATTTAGAAGGTTTACAAAAGACAGGCACATAAAATTATGTGCCCTTTTTAGGTAAATCGTTTAAATGTAACCGTCGTATTGTGTAGTATTTACTATCCCTCACAAGTTTATTAAGTTACTGCGACAATAAAGGTCGGAAAAGTATTTTATTTGTAGTGAAAGATCACTCTGTCGTATATTACCTGCAGTTAATAATTTATTTGCAATATGTCTTAGTTCATTTTGTATCCAGCATAATTTGAATTTCTGAAATACTATAACAAAATATATGAACCTCGATGTCTGAAATCACCAATTATGGTTATGTGTCCTTCTTCCAGAAACATTCTCAATTAACGTTTTTATTTTAAACCTTTAGCATAAATTTCCTTTATGGCAAAGTTTACTTTGCAGTGGCTCATATTGAAGCAAAATTTGTGTCGAGGCAATGGAAGTGTTTTTACTGTGCAATAACATGAACTTGGATATGTCCACGCTAGGTATTTAAGTTACTTATGTGCTTGTTGTCTTGCTGACAACCATTGAGGGTTTTATGTTGACCAATTGTGAGAGTTGTGGATATTTATCTCAGAATTACATCTTAATGTGAGTGCCACCAGTCTGCAGTACGGTCATTTGGAGGCACTCATCCACTTGGACCTGGAGGGACGACATGTACTTTCATTCTGATAGCTTATATTCTGACAATTTGATCAATACGACTTTCGCGTAGGAAAAATAAGACTTTCAACATTCCTAACACCAGCCGAAATGCATGCAGGAGTGTACAAATCCACCTGTCCATACTGAAAAGTTCATATAGATCAACCTGGCAGGACAATAACGTCACAGTAAAAATTTTAATGCACGTTAGAGTCTGTAGGTATGAAATTAAACAGTGAGAAATAGCACAACACTACATGGAAACCCAGCATCAAATTCGATAGCATCAGCACAATAGCCAATACCAGAAATTACATACTATAAATGTTGATTGTTCCCTATTTCCCTGGATTTGTCAATTAACTTCTCGATAGTTTTTGTTTCAGTGGCCGTATCAACATTTTTGGCACGGCAAGGCATCGATAAAAAAATAACAGATTTTCAGATTTCTTAAAAACATTAACTCTTCATTATTTGATGACGGGAAACATCTGTCAAGAAACAAGTATTAACTTTACCGAGCAACTGAAATGGTTACAAAAGTAACAGTAAGCACCCCGCATGGATACCAAAAAAATAATGACACGGTGAACTATGCTCTATAAATCCGTATATTCCATGACTGGTAAAATAAATCATAGGAAGCAAGGTAACAGAAATCCTGCAACACCCTAAGAACTTTGACAGGGAAGATGGATACAAATAAGTTAAAATACGGTCCTATCTTAATGGAGCATACATAGATCCCACAGTGACCCGAGAGCAGTGAGCACAAGCTCTTTGGTCCTCACGACTCCTGAACATGGCAGCTGCAAGGATTGCCAAACTGCTGAGAGGAATTCAACTTTCGACGTTGCTCGAACCCAGAAGCAAAGAGCACGATTCCATTCCATACATTTACCTGCCAAGTTAGTTATAACGCAACTTATAGTTGTCAATTAATGTCTAACTATTAATAGAAAACAAAACGTTGAAAATTAAATTAAATTAAAACAAAATGGAAATATTTTTTATTCTTCCGCAATTTTTGTCGCTCTACGTAATAGGAGTTACAACGCTGGTCGGTTGAATACATATTTGATACTTATTTCGGGATGAAAAAAGAAGTGTTTAAATACTAGTTACTTGTTTTTTCCTTTCGAATAATACGAATTTTTATTTTTTATGTTTTATTTTTGCAAAAATGCAAGTGACAGCAAAAGTGTATGTATTATACCGTACTTTGAAGTTGACTACTGGGGTCACAATAAATGCTATTTTTAATCACTATTCGAGTCAAGATGGTCTTTAAACGTTCTCACTTTATTGTGAACCACCTATATCTGCGCTGAGGGAATAGTAATTTTACACGAGTGGCATCCATATTGTGTTTTCTAGCAGTCAGCGCTTGGCACGAGAGCTTACACGAAAACTCTGTATCCAATTATACACCCTATTTATTTTATTTACTATTATTTTTAACATAATTTAGCTTCTACACAACTGAGAATGATTACAACTCAGCGACATTACTACATTACCGTTTTTTATACAGCGCACTCGACGATTTTGTTATCCTCAACTAAGCTGTTTCTGCTGGTGAAATGTTGTTCAACTGCTGTAGTTTACTTCGTGAACGAGATCCGAGGAATGAGTAATAATGCTGAAAGTTCAGTAAGGTTAAGAAGAAAACACAAGTTCATGCTTACTAAAACGTTTACCTTATTTTTTCCCGTTGTCTGACTCAAAATGATGTTCTTGCCTATCACTCAAATTAACTAGGCAAAAGAAACACTTTTTTGTACTTAATAAATTTGTCATTTCGCTGCTACAGAACCATGTTGTTCTAACTCTATATTTAGAAATTTTACAGGAGAGCCATTACAAGTTTGCGGAACATACGTTTTATTTCGCAATTAAAATATTAACGCACGCTATAAATAGTGTTAATGTAATATCATATTGTGACCCTGTTTCCAAAGTTTCAAATACTATAATGCTAGATGAATAGAATAAATGACAGTTAATATATACCTTTGCAATGGAGATAGAACGAAAAGTAGAGCATGCTGGTTCTATACCTTCTGAGTTGAATATTTCTATTTCCTCTGTACTGTAATGTAAAATGCATGAAGTTAGTATAGACTAGCCACAAATCTTAAACAAAAAAAATGGAGTTAGAACAATACGGTTCTATAGCAGTGATTTATAGAGCCCACGATTTTTGTGACAAGAATTCTGCAACAGTTTGTTTCAGTGCCGGACATGCACATCTGCAGATCTGCTTCATGGTTATTGACAGAATGTATTATTGCACAGGTTTGACTGTGTCAACAGGATCAAGGTTACTGCGACACCACACGTCTATGATTTACGGGTAGAATCAAGAGATGCTGAGGGTTAAAAACAGCAAATCACCGACCATGAAGTAGAGCTGCCGATATGCACAGAAGGCGATGAAACAAATTGTTACAGATTATTTCCACCAAAAATCGTGGGCACTAGTCATAAAAAACGAAGTTACGTTACGTTTGTCATTCTATTTAATTATTTTTAATTGAATTATTTTGTGAAATACCACGCGTTTATTACGTTATTTTGTGAGAAATCAAATCCTCATGCATGGATTTAATAATGTTTTTATTGAAAACTATTTAATTTTGATTTGTGTTTAAATTGAAACAACAAATAACATGTTTTATTACGTTAATTGTATTACACGCGAGAATTTTTAATTTCAAGACTATCTTGTACATTCGTGCCAATTCGTTTTTTTTAGTTACTTAATATTACAATTATAATGGTTTACACCTCTATTATTATCCAATAAACAATATTAATAAATAATTGCATTAACATACATCAAATTATATCCATCGCGTAAAATTATTCTCTAACATATTTGTCCAACAAGGCAATCCGGATACGACTCCTGGCGAGGTCACGCTGGACGATTCCGCTGGACTACGGAATTTCTCAGGGATCTTTTGATTTCCATCGCCCCTTCATTCCGGCGCTGCTCTTAACTCACCTTACATCAAACCCTCAAAAACGCTGAAACCAACGCAGGTTAGGATGGTAGATTGCTCGTATTGCTTAACTTGCGTCACTAATATATGGTTAAGAACACACATTCGAAAAAAGAAACTGTTACACATATGCATACCCATTTCAGGATTCCAAATTATTATGACGATATTTTTTTCTCGCAACCGAAAATGGATTCTTTGCAGCAATTATTATGAATGGAAATTTTACGCCAGAATCCTTAAAAAGGTATAGGAATGCACTTTGCACCTGTATACTTAATATACAGAATACTCAATAACAAACGCAGAATAAGTGCACCATGCGAATCTTTGACTAAAATGGAGACGAAAATGAGAGTTGCAAAATTGTTGTACGGTGGTATTTTACGTGTACATTGTGGCTACACTGCACGGAGTAAGTACCTTCTTGCACTCCACTTCCAAGTATTATTTATGTATGTTACATCAAACAAACGTAGAGTCATGTTCGGACTGATTGGGAGTTTAACCTGAGCCCATAATATGCAGGTGAGAACAGTATTAGCAAGATAAGTAAGATATCCGTGGAGCCCAAAAGGGGACTAATGACAATGCTGTGTTGCTACATTGTACATATAAAATAATAAAAAAAAAACACCATACAAAATTTTACCACTGACATTTTCGTAACTGATTTAACCCAGGATTAGCGGGGTATGTTCATTATGAGTTTGTTTCTGGACACCTTGCAGTAGTTTAAAATGGTAGGGCCGACGTTGGATGACTCCAATAGGAGATCAATCGATGAGAAAATTGCCCTCCAATTTAGTGACTTGCGCCTAGAAGCTAGCCTGGTGTGTGATGCGCGTACTTAGCGTACGAACGACCAAAAATATATCTACCGAGATAAGGGTGTTCAAGTGGGGTAAAATTATAATGTAATATTTGAATTAACCCTTGGTTAAATGTTATCAATAAGAGGCGAATGTAAACACGAAACAAATGTAAAATAAGAGACACATTTATTGTTATGAACCTGGGTCAATTTTGTAAATGACTCATTTCAATGCATTAAAAGTTGAACAACACGATAAAACACCTTCAAAATCGCATTCAAGTAGCGTAACAAATTATTCAGCCGTAGCAGTGTAAACACTTTAGGTTTAACATGAAAAAAGGAGTTCACAACAGGTATCATTCATATGCAGAAGCATCACGGAACGTAAATTCAAAACACAGGCTCTCAGAATCAATGTAAGAATTAACAACCGTTGCAAGCAATTACCGTCGTGTATGTAGGCCTAAATTCAAGAATTACACATCGTGGATTATCACGAGTAGTTTGTCCCACTATTCCGTAAAACCTTCATCAACTTCAATAGCAACTTCCTAGCTCGTAATGGCGTGAGTAGAGTACTAATTTTATTTTTTAACAGGAATCATTAAAACCAATAAGTACGCCTTACACATGGTCATACTCTTTAAATTACATAGGGACAACTCAGAGTTTAGGTGCATCACGTTCACGAGCTCCTCTTGTGCACTTCGACTAACCAGATACAATATGATTAGAGATGGTGAAATTTCGCGAATTCAATGACCTACATGTTAGAATCAAATACCCTATGCATACTCAAGTCCCGACCATTTGTCCACTACCTACTACTCAGTGGAAGACCTGGCAATGAACGAATAGACAGGGCTTGCGTATACATAGGATATTTGATTATAACACGCATGTAATTGTATTTGCGAAATTTCACCATCTCTAAACATGATTTTACCGTTACGCCAATCTCAACGGTTATGTTACAATCAAATTGCATGCCAGCATGGGCACACCCAGTGTACTGTACCGTCGGTCTTGCACATGCTGGCATGCGAACTTTCAACCAATGAAATGAACAATTAAACGAAAAACATATCAACACCCAAACAATAACTTCTCAAAAGGCGGTGCCAAAAGGTAATTTAAAAATGAAACAGTCTCAATTAATAACTACTGAACTAGATGGTGGCCGCCTCCACACATCATGGGGGCACAGGACCATATCTACCATAAAGCAGGAGCACACTCACGTGAGCTATTAGAAGAGCTACCTCCGATCATGGTTAACAAGGAAGTGAACGACTTGACACGATACACAACCGCTTGCTTGGCCAGAGCTCGCCGCTGCGCATGCGCCAAGGAAGAGGGTTGGAAAGGAGCAGGGGACCAGAGAATCTCACCACTTTCGCCGTCGCCGTACGCTCACTAATCACTCCGATGCAGAATGAAGCAGTGTTAGCTCTGTAGACGTTACTTAGGAGTCAACTTTTCTCTTACAAAATATTGTAACTAAACCAGTTCTCTCATACTGGCATTTCAATGTCAAAATTTTCATTTTTTTTTTTTTACTTCTTGCAAACCGTGTAAACCAATAAACATTACAAAAGGAAATAATTCACATTAAAGTACATGTCACGGGTTACGGCTTGAAAAAATTAATACCAATTATATAATTTTTTTCCTTAAAAAGTTACTAAACACTTAAAAAATTCAATTTTCAGAACTTGTTTTATAATAAAATAATAATTTGCAATGGGTTTTTATTTACTTCAAGTCGTAGCTGGTGACATGTGGTTTCAATGTGAATTATTTATTATCATTATGGCTATTCGTGTTTGCGCTTTCATGTAGCAATAAAAGCATATTTTGACATTAAGATGCCATTGTTAGAAAACTGTCTGGCTATTTTTTATAAGAGGAAAATATACTCTCAAGTAACGTCTACAAATTGAAAACTATTTCATGCTAATATAAAATGGCGATTTTGGCCTACTTGGACGCCGTTGTGAGAGGAATCGACATATCAATATTAAAATTCTCAATGGAATTGTGCAGCATTTTGGAAGTCAGTATAAAAAGAAGTAAAAACCACCAATCCTAGATAACATTTTTGCCATATTAATGAGTAAATACTTCTCCAGTGAAGCGTAAAGTAATTTCTTGCACCGCAATAAAAATGTAAATCACATTGTATGAAATTGTTTCCCCGAAACACCTCGCACAGAAAGAATTTGTTGTCCAGGGCTTATGATGTTTTTTTTTTTCAAGCACATTGGGTTTTTGAAACCTGCAATCTGTTAATACACTCTGCTTTAATTTATACACTTGGCATATCATATAGATCTTGTGAGAGCCAGGACAGTGGTTTATATGTTACAAATATAACTCAGTAACTGCCTGTCATTTATTATACCACTATTGCCTTCTTTGTTCATCTCGTTTCGTGCGCATTGCTGTACATTCTTTAGGATACTTTTTCAACACCAATACCACTTCAAATATATAAGCATTTTCACGGCAAAGAAAGAAAACAAACACTTCTAAACACACGCTCATAATGTTTCTCTAACATTTTTTTATTCTCGTTGGAATATTTTCCTGTTTTCAGTGCAGAAAATGTTTTATTCGAAAGCGATAACTTGAAAAATGACTGGGCACCACCGAATGTAATATAAAATGTAAATCACTTTCCTTGGGAGCGCTCTAAAGGGCATTTGTCCAATACAAATTCATAATTTTATGTTAGTACTAAACACTGTTCCACTTTTTAACAACATGTCACATGTCATTTCTCCAAATATAATTATAAGGCCCAATAGTTTTTGCATAATCACTCATCAAAGTGACAAAATGGCTGTTGCATTGTAGACAAAATTTAAAAAGTAACAAGCATATGAAAAAAAATCAGGAAATGAAACTCGGTGTACCAAATAATTTTATGACGTATTTGACAAAAAGGCTGTTTTGAACATTTCAGTGTCAGTAATTACTAAAAATTTTGCAAAAATTAATTCAATATCATTATTTTTTTTTACAAAATACATAATGTATCCCAAATTGTCTTAAAATAACTCTTAGACATTAGTATCACACGGATTATCTAGTATCTGCAAGTTATTTACTTTTGACAACACCGAAAGTGATTGTGCAAAAAATTATGGGGCCTATTTCTTTTAGGGAGGGAGAAAGTAAATATTATCTAATGTGTGAAAGTTAAACAGTGTTTGGCATACATATAAAATAATGAATTTTTTGGGGACCAACGTTTTTAGAGGCGGCATAATGGGTAGACTTTTGCGTGTTCGAGACTAAAACTCAGTACACAGTATGCATATTTCAGTACAGTGACAGTGTGTGTCACAACTACGCTCATTTCAGCCAGAAACCCGTACTTAATTTTTCATCGTAGTGTATGTTTAACGTGCATGTTTAATACACAGTTTTGGCCTCCGCGCATTTGAAGTGCGAAAGTAGGGTTACCAACATGAAAATATGCATAGAATAGTAACAAGAAGCTACCAGCATAACTGATAAGCCTACTTTCTTCAAAGTTTGTGGAATTTAACCCTGAAAATTTAAATAATTTGCCTAACCAAGAAATATCAAATTATAATATTGATTTCAAAATATTATACACGAAACATACTAAATGTAAGTCAGCTTGCTAAGTAATAAGCGAGTACTTAGTGTATTAAAATTAGGAGAAATTTTTTTTAGATGTCTTTCTATCATAAAGATAAAAAATAGTCACCATTTTCAAAATATTACAAACATATTAACGAGACACGCGAAAGTCAAGTCAGCTTTGTACGTGGTATGTGTGTCAAGTTTATACATTTTAATTTCTAATAAAATGTCATCACGTAAGTTACATTATTTTTAAATTAGAAAAATTGATACCATTTGTGATTATGAACACATAATGAACGAAATACACGAAGTCGAATCATCTTTGTATGTAATGTACAGGATGTCCACAATGTCTTGTTACTCCCTGTATGTAGTTTATGCACATTGTTATGGTAGGCCTATTATGATGTTATGGTATCTTGTGTTGTAACATAACCTTAAGTTTCGAGTGGATTTATGGGTTGTGTTGCCGGCAAGGAATGTGAACCATTTGTGATACCGTACCAGCGAATAAACCCTGGAACAGAGGATAGTTGTGAGTGCTTGGGTTCACGAAAGTCCTCATACTGGGAAGACACTTTGTGAAGTGCATGCAGATTTCCAACAACGCTTCCACAAAGAGGCGCCACCGAAACAAACCCTTCTGCGTTATGAACACAAACTCTTTGAAACGGACCACATCAAAGATAAACCAATAACTAGAAGACTTTCAACCAGAGTGCAACAATGTGAGGAAGTCGAGGAATCAGTAATGATATTACCAAAGAAGTCGCTCCGCAAACGATCAGCGGAGCTTGGAATACCGCAATCGACACTACATAAACACACGAAGAATGACCTGCATCTTCACGCATATCGCCCCATGTTCGTTCAGGAGTTAATAGACAATGATTTAGCCCGCAGACGGGATGCATGTGCGTTGCTTCTTCAGACTTTTGACACAATCGCAAAACGTGGAAAGGTCATTTTCAGTGATGAGCGTGCCATCTATCGAAGCTGTCGATCACGGAATGTTGTGTTCTGGTCCAAGGAAAATCCACATAATGTCGAGGAATCGGAACATAATCCTCCACATATCATGATACGGGCTGCAATGAATAATCGACATTTGTTTGAACCATATTTATTTGATGGAACAGTGAACCAGACAACTTATCTGGACATGCTGCGAACCTGGTTTGTACCACAACTGGAGGAACTTGGTATTCTGGATGATGTGTGGTTCCAACAGGATGGAGCGCCAGCCCATTATGCCATCTCTGTTAGGGAATACCTTGCCGAGGTCTTTCGGAATCGTCGGATTGGCCTAGGTTCAGCAGTGCTGACTGTTCCACCTCGAAGCCCAGATCTCTCAACGTGTCATAATGGGCTTTGGGGCTTCATAAAGGAGTGTGTTGCACAGCAGCGCTACGAAACCACAGATGAACTCATAGAAGCAGCGAGACTTGCTTTTGCTCGTATTAACCCGCAAATGCTTCGAAAGATGTTTCACAGAACTTGACGCAAATTTATTCTCTGCCATGAGAATGAAGGAGCCCAAACGGATCCACTGGATACTTAAGGTTATGTTACAACACAATATAATATTACATCATAATACCATAACAATATGCATAAACTACATACCGGGGGGTAACAAGACATAGTGGACATCCTGTACGTGTACGAAGTTTGGTCAAATTCTGAAAAAAAAAAAAAAAAAAAAAAAAACTTTCCCTTAGATATGCAATACTATGAAAAAAATTGCCGCCATTATGAAAATATGAACACAGGATGAATGAAATGTACAGTATTCATGCCTGCTTTGTGTGTAGTATATGTGCACCAAGTTTCGTAAACATTTTCAAAAATAATTTCCTAAGAAACGTAACACTATGCTAAAAATATAAAAATGGCTGCCATTTGAAAAATATAAAGAATGGATGAACGATATACACAAAAGTCAAATCACATTTGTATGCGGCATGTATGTACCAAGTATGGCAAAGTTCTGAAAAATGTTTCGAAAGAAATGTAATACTATGCTCAAATATAAAAAATGGACACCATTAAAATAACATATAAACACGGGATGAACGAATCACACAATATTAAAGTCAGCACTTCATGTAGTAGGTGTGTACCAAGTTTGGTGAAATAGAAAAAAAAAACATTTCCCAAGATTTGTTGTACTATGCTACAATATAAAAATTGCCGCCATTTTCAAATTATGAACACAGGATAAGCGAATATACACAAAATTCAAGACAGATTTGTATGTAGTATATTTGTACCAAGTTTGGTAAAATTCTTTAAAAACATTCCTAAGATAATTAATTCTATGCTGAAAATAAGAAAATGGCCTCCATTTTTAAAATATGAACACAAAATAAGCAAAATTTCCAAAAAAATAGGTAAGATTTGTGTGTCCTACATGTGTACCGAATTTCATGAAATTCCAATTTACAGTTCCTGAGATATCAGCTGGATCGAAAAAATTTTGAATGGCCGCCATTAGGAAAATATGCATATGGCGTTAACAAAATATAAAAGTCAAGTCAGATTCTAAAGTTCTATACATGTACAAAGTTTGATGAAATTCAGTCCACTGGTTCAAAAATATTTTGGAGGGACCCACACATACACACACAGACAGAAAGGTGATCTCATAAAGCCTACATTATCCTTCGGAAAGAAGGCTAGTAAAATTCTTGTTTGTTACTGTACACACGAACGTCGGGATTTAAAACCTCAATTATACAAGGCTAGCTGCCTCGGGATTTGTTGCAATGTCCATTAAATGTTTTGGGTTCTTCGTTATGTCACAATACCCCGTTCTGCATCCCCGCCACAACATTTTTTCGGCATAAACCTTCACGGGCGCACATAACACACAACTCAACAAAGTTTCATCCAATATGATGAAATATCTAGGAACGCATAGAAGATAAACGAACAAGCACACATTTATTTTATGTATTACCTGTTTTACAGAGATAGGTGGAACGAAGCTGATGCACTGCAGCGTCTTCTAGTGGCGAGTCATAGCATAATGGATACAGTTAAAGATTTTGCCGTGTGCAAATACGTGTGTATGCAATTTGTCATGGCAATTGGTTGAATGATGCATAATCAGATGCGCTGCAGCATTATCTAGTAGAGATATGGCTAGTTAGAGTAAAATAGATAACATGAAAATCTTCTCAGTGAATAAATCAAATATGTGACAAGTTCCATGGCGATTGGTCAAAAGATGACGGAGTTTACCGAAATCATACATACATGCATTTCATGTATATAAATCGTTACAACTTATTTAGCGATTACATTGGCATTTTACATATGGAATAGTTTTTGGAAATTCTTCAGTTATGTTTTATGGAATGCAGCAACCGACATCACAAATATATTTTTATCCTATATGTACCGAAACATATTAGTAAACTGTGACAGTTTTCACACATCCAAGATGGTTTGCTACAAAATTATGTTATTAAGAGCCTGTGACACACTTTGCTAAAATTACATAATATTTTCGTGTGTTAAATGAAGAATATGACGAATTACCAGTAACATATCTTAGTAGAATAATAATATATTTGCCGATTCAGCTTGTATTAAAGGACAACATTTGTACAGTCTATTACTTAGTCATTATTACATGGCGAGAGAGAAATGTAAGTGATTTTACTATCTAAAATATCATTTTTTATCTACGCATTAACATTTCGCATACGATGAGCATAATAAAAGTTAAGAAATTTAGTTAAGTCCCCATGGTAACATTTTCAAATTACTCTTTACAAGTTTTCAACAGGAATTATAAAATATTTAGTATGATTTGTGAAATGGCCTATTAAATCTCAGTCGAAGTTTATGAACAGAAATAAGTTAGCAATCGACTAGAGAATAAAGGATAGTGTCTACTGTGCTCAAGAAGTGCGGAGAGCTGAGGATGTCAGAGAACGCGTATCTGCGCCTCTTGCCTTCGGCTTGTAGCCGTTTTGACGGTATCTCGCCTCCATTAGTGGCGACTCTAATAATTTATAATGTAATAGTTGATGTAAAGCTTTGGTGCGTTCCGCCTATATATTTTAAAAGCAATGAACCAAGATTATCAAAAATAAAATAAAATTTCCGCCATTTTTGGCAGGTGCACGTATTAATGGAGGATCTGCAAAGCTTATACACGTATGTAATGTTCTTCGACTGCTGTTCCTAAGCAGACATCACTCGCGTGCGAAAAGGAAACCTGAAACGACTGAATCCCTGTACACCGTTCGGAGGCCTAGGCAGGCGGCCACTTTAAGCGCTGGCCTAAGGGCAGTATCTATAAATGGCTTTCGAAAGCGCTGTTAGCAGATATTCACCTGACAGCTTGTTGACTTCTCGCAACCTATAAACGACTTTCGGGAGCTTGCCAGCTGAAAGCGCTCCCACATCCACTTTAAGTGTAAATATGGCAACATAGCACAATTTTTCTTCCTTTGGATGGTACACAGAATGAGTATAGGAACGCACCCTACAATTTTCGATCGCCTTTGCTTACATTTAACGTTTGTTGTTCATATCTGAGTTTTTATTATCTTTGGATTTAGGTTAGGTATGTAAGCAATGTTTTTTGTGAAGGTAAAATACGATTAAAGTATTATTTGTAAGGTATTTTTTTTCAGTGAGCATTATATTGTACTTGCATAGAGAACAGTACAGGCTTCACAAATGCTTAAAAACAATGTTGTTATTATTCAATACAGAATTACATAAAACAGAAAATAAAGAAACAACCTGTCACACGAGTCAGTTGACGAAAGTACGAGAACATTTTAAATTTAATTGTTTATTTTTACAGCTGACATATTATCGTAAGAAACTAACGAAGATACTAATATCATAAAAATGTCAGATAAAATTAATACATACAGAAAACGTTTTCGTTGAAACGTGTTTACCGTAATTTTTGCACAGTGCTGTTGTTGTTTCTACACAAAATTGAATATTATTTTCAAACCAAAGGTTCAATAATTGCAAACATATACAAGTGCTGTAACAATTTTGGTTTGTAAAAATCCCACCTAGTAGCAAATCTTAACCCTACCCATACAGCACGCCTGGTTGCAAAAACATTGCTGCTACATTGCATTGTTTCAATTTGGTTGCGAGCCTGTTTGAAACGATGTGTCAATGTTCCAAATGTTCTCAGTGTCGCAGGAATGTTACTGTGAAATTATTTGTCTGGCTGTAACGTTGTAGTAACGTTTCAGATGGCCATATACTAATGAGTCAAAATTCTTTCGTTATTAATACATCCAAATTTGACAGTAACTGCATTTTGAATGTGATTATTGGTTTTATTCAGTTATATTTAATCATAATATAATTTAATGTAGGATTTTTCTAGTGAAATATTTAGGATCTCTTTGATGTTAGTTTATGTAAAGTTGCGTCTTTTACTTGTATTGTTCTGGTTTTGCATTGTTTATATTTTAGATTTTAGATTTTGATTTAGTTTAATGCATCCTTAGATCTTTTTTTGTGTACATTTTTGCGCAAAGATATCGGACAAGTCATATTTACAATATACAAACAAATGAATAAATTACTTAAGTTATACATTAAAAATTATACACTAAACGAGCGAAATTCAAACATTTCTTGTCGGTTCGGGCTCGCACGTAGGCTCACGTCAGCATACTTCATAGTCTCCAAATGTAAAAGAAAAGAAAAAAAAACAAGAGAAGAAACAGAATCTTAACCCAGAATAAATATCTTAAATAAGTATCTGCACTGTCATAGATCCACTCAAATACTCATCGACTGTGTAAAAAGCATTAATGATCAAGAAATCTTTAAGGTGTTTTTTGAATATTTTTGTGTTAGCTAAACATGCATCTTGCAGGTGGCTGGGGAGTTTGTTGAACAACTTGCAAGCTGTGTATGAAGGTCCTTTTTGCTGTAAGGTCAAGTTGACAAGAGGCATGTGTAAAAGGTTATGTGTTATGGTTATGAAAATGTTCATTTGCGTGGAACAACTTCTGATTTTTTGAAATGAATGTCAGCAATGAGTAAATATATTCACAAGCTAAGGTCATTATTTTGGAACTTTTAAAAAGGGGTCTACAGGATTCAGTCTGTTTTCTCCCGTGAATTATTCTTACAGCTCTCTTCTGCATACGGAAAACATTATTTCTGTCAGAGGAGTTACCCCAAAACATGATGCCATAAGTCATAATAGAGTGAAAA
>PNEQ01095974.1:0-24890 GCA_003012365.1 Medauroidea extradentata
AATTTCCAACCGGTGCCCTGTAAATTGTTAATAGTATTACAACTCTGTTTTGAGAGATAATTTTGATACCACAACATTCAAAATCCTTATCTATACAATGTTGTGACAAATCTAATGGATTGTAACTAACTGAATCTCTAACAAACATACAAACCCCTCCCTTTTTAACCCTTTTTCTGCAGAAGTAAGCACCTAGTTTTCTGTATGTTGCATTAAAAGAATTATACCAGGGAGACCCTTTTCTGAATCAGGTAGTAAATGTTTTGACTGCTTGTTGTTATTAAATAATTCAGCACTGTGAAAAAAAACAATAATAAATTAAATGCAAAAATAGGCTGTGATGTAATGCCTACTCACAGTGAAACTACATAACTTTCTATGTTAACCTACTGCTTATAAAAAGTAATACATTATTTAAAGGAGTTTAAGTAATCACAAGAGGTCCATGCAATGAAAAGTTGGAATATTTACTATGGTACTTGAAATTGAGGATAAACAGTTAAGACATCATATAAGTTATGGTGTTAATGTAACACTTAATTCAATGTGCCAATTCCTCTCACAGAGATACTAATCTGGAATCCATGGGCCATGCAAGTTTTCAGCATGAGATTTGAAATCTGGTATTTTACATCGGTATAACAGAGCAAAACTTGACCAACGTTTTTTATAAGGTGATAGTGATAGATATTAGTTATAAAATAATACCATCCGTACTCTGTACTAACAAGCTACAGTTTCACTTTGATGGTTTTATTGTAGCATATTAACCGTTAAGGTAAATATAGGCCTACCCCTAGTCATGTTAAGGTCAATTAGACTACTAAAAATGACACATTCAACAAAGGTAAATGTTAAGAATCGCTACTTTCGTATAGCATACTAGCCAAACTACTGGTTTTTCAGATAGGCTAAAGTTTATTAACAAGAAATGTTTCTTCAGTGTTTAAAAGTAGTCTTGCATAAAGAAAATTGTAGATTATTTACTTTGAAATTTACCTTTTTTTCTTTAAAAATTTTAAGACTGAGAGTGGTGTTGCCTGTGCTTGCCACAATTGTTTATGTGCTACTAGCGTGCCTAGCGTTATGTATTGAAACTGGGATAATTCGTTATGCAATTGTTCTTTAGTGAGTGAAGAGATTTTGGTCAGCGCTTAACATCGAGGTCTTTAGTGCGGGTGGGGGTGACATGATGTGTGTATGGAGCAGCGCCGGGATGAATGGGCGGGGAAAACTGGAGATTCCTGAGAAAACCCTCGAACCAGCGGTATTGTCTGGCACGATTCCCACATGCGAAGAAACTGTTCTCTAGGCCGGTAGATTCAGTATTAACCCCTTCAGTGTCAGGTTCTCTTGTGTTTGCTAAAAATATTAAAAGTTGGGAGATCCCCGAGAAAACCCTCGAACCAGCGGTATTGTCTGGCACGATTCCCACATGCGAAGAAACTGTTCTCTAGGCCGGTAGATTCAGTATTAACCCCTTCAGTGTCAGGTTTTCTTCTTACTGTGTTTGCTAAAAATATTAAAAGTTTTTAAACAAATTTAATATAAATATATGTTTTAGGCAGTAAAAATTGTCTCAAAAGTAAATTTTTTTTTTTAATTTTTTTAATTTTTAAAAAATTTTTTTATTTCCTTTTTCTTGCTGATGTACAGCCCAAGATAACTCGGGCAAATGTCTTAAGGGGTTAAGGCAATCGTTATACTGCTAACGAGTGTTTTCGAGACTGTAGTTTTGTATTGAGGGGGAATTTGACAGCGTGTTCAGAGTGAGTAGAAATGGACGTTGCAAGTACGAATGCAATGCTTCGGGCTATGCTAGTGGTCTATGTAGTAGGTGTTTTGTGGACGTTTTAAAATTTGCTGCTCCACGCACAGCAGCGAACACGTAATGCATACAACGTGTGAGGAGAGATTGTGGCGCACACAGAATTTGCATTTAGGATGGGTCGAAATAATCATTACTTAAATGCATGTAGAAGTCATGTTCCTGTATTGCTTATACATCCTTTGGTAATTTTTTGTTTTACAGACATTGACTTTCTTTATTTCTTGTTATTTTTAACCACACAATAGATCACTTAAATATAAAATAAGAAATAAATGACATTTGTATCACAAGCACACAAAATTCATAACATAAATTAAATTTTATGTTAGTGCATAATTCCTAATGTGTTCTGAACTGAACAGATACCTCCCTTTCAGATAAATATGTTATTAAACTCAAAGTATAAAAAAATAAAATTGCTTAGTGCGAGTTTAAAACATGCTCTTATCTTCTAATTAACATACAATCTATTGTTTTGGATATACTTGGCTGCTGCTGATAGAAGGTGATAAATGACAACACAAATTCCCAAACTTTTCAACTCAGTTAAAGTTGCCTTTTTCCCCCTCAGTATTTTACTCTGTGGCATACAGTAGTCATCAGTTTCTTGTAGCGAATCATCTGTTACTTTACATTTCTGAAATAACGTATCTAATGTTTTGAGTTTCCATTTTAAAACACTTGCAATTATTCCTCTGTTGCTCAAAACTATTGCTACAAACATGAAAATAACTCATGTCATTCCATCCTACACAGCAGGACTGTATTGCGGTTTGTAGGCACCTAGGCTGAGTCTATAGTGCGCAACCACCCACCCCTCAAGGGCTCTCCCCATGACAAATTTTTAAAATAACTCGCTAACTTGTTGATGAAACAATTTTTTAACTGTAAACAAATGCACCAGTAGTTTAATTAATATAAGAAACACAGTCTGCTCCACAGCAGTAGAAAAAAAAAAAACATTCCCTCTTTAGTTTAATTAAGTATACAGCTTTAGTTTTATTACTATGTTATTTAGTTCTTTGTGGTGTGTTCCTTCTTGTGGTGCGAGCCCCTAGGCTACAGTATAGATATCCTGCATTTAAATGGAGCCCTGATTATACACTACACTTATACTGAAGAGACACTGAAAGAAAACAAGGGTATTCTCTCAGATATCTCTGGTTATTGATATTAATTGCATTAATGCTTCTAATGTTGCTCTCAGTTACTTCTAGTGCTATGTTTACATTGTGAATAAACTTGTAAGAAAATAACGTTTCTTACCAAGAAAATTACTGTGATACTAGTTGGCAAACATCCCAGTAAAGCACAGTTATTTTCTTTATAGTTAAAAATTTTGTAACTTTTTCTATGTAAAATACTACAGATTATAGGCGATTTGGGATAAAGTTAGCACTCAAAAAAGGCCTGCCAAAGTTATGTTTTCAGAAAATTTAGATCTTTCCGGACACTGCACTTGATGTTTGCGCGTGTAAGATAAATTGAGCAGTTGGTAGGATACCTATAAAGTTTAATAGAAAATTTGTTAATTGTATAAAAAAATTCAAGCATGTCAATTTCGGTTGACTTTGTTTATAGTATTGATGTATTTAAGGGAGGGGGGTGATGGTAAATATTTTAATTTAGTTTTTGCTTCAATGTGTTGTTAACATTATTGTTAAAGTCTAATGAATGCCATAAAATATTCAAAAAATTTTTAAGAAGTGAAAAGCAAACATTTAAAAGACAATAATTTGTCTTCAAGCCTTTTTAGCAATTGCTTCAACTGGGAAAGTACCGTATTTTTTCCCGTACAATTTAATTTGCTGGTTCAGTGGAGATTAAACTATGCTATGTCCACTTAACTTTGTATTTATGTAGCCATATACTAATACTTTTGAAACATTTTTAAAATTGAGTGTATTTCATAGTGTGCCATTAGGTCACAACTGTGTTTCATTAACTGTAATGTTTGCACATAATTTAAATTAAACCTCATTGTGACATTCTGCAGTGTTTCTAGAACACAAAGCTATGAACAGATTCTCTATCTGTGTATTGTGTGATGAACAGGATGATTTGCCATATTGTAATGCGTAAATGTCACCGGTTGTACGGTTGGCCATTAAAATGCCGCTGATTAGTGCTGCACTCTAGCAGAAGAGAAGGAACTATCACAGTCCTAATAGATAAGTCGCTTGAGATGAAGAAGTGAACTATCGATAATATCCTCCCTCCCTTGGCAAACACCATGGTTACCCAGACATGTCGCATGTACCGACGTCCAATTTCTTAGTGTCACGAACGTAAGTGCTACAATAGTCATTTGAAATTTTTTCTAACGCATATCGCACATATAATTCCTAACATGCTAAGATTTCAAATGGGAGATAAATGTCTCTTATTTATTTATTTTTTGATGGCTATGAGTGAACTGAAACAACGTACTGAAAATACGTTAAATAGGAAAATAAAAAATTCTATTTTCATTTGTACATTCATAGGCTTTGGTTAGTCAAACATTGTTTCAATTACACATTATCTTGTTAGTTTAATAATGACCAAGTTTTCATTGAATACTACATTATCTAATAACACTTCTTAAATATGTCTTGCTTCAGAGACAAATTTAAACTATCTTTTAAATTTTAATTAAATTCTAACACTTTTGAAGCAAGCCTTTTATAAGTGGGCAAACGGTCGCACAACTCGACGATTTCTGTGGTGAATATTCAATACAGAAAAATTAGTTTCCCCTTCACGCGGCGAAATGATGAAAAAAGATATGTGTTGTTTGTTAGGTGTGGATTACCAGCGTTCCCTGATTTACTTTTCGGAGAAGTACTGCAACAGTGCTGCACATGTGCCATGGAGAACCGGAAGGGGAACCCGAACGTGAAAGTGGAGAAGCTTATCGACCACAGCCCGCCAAGGCAGGCAGAAGTATGTGACTCGCTAACATGTGACAGACAAGGGAAGGAGATGGCCACTAGTGTGACATGTCGAACAAGACGCCACCGCAGATGTTCGCACGCCACGGAACTTGTCACGTTCTGTGAGGGCGTGTTCGCTTGTGCAACTTGTGTGTCATCGAGGTCCCCTCCCCTGCTTCAAGGTCATACGTCACCAGCTACAAACCAAACACTCTATCACCCCTCCCCCAGTGCCTCAACGACTTCGCGCCGAGCTGTCGCGACAACCCGCCAAGAGAGTGGGGACATTGTGAAACTTCCCAAATTCTCTGGACACATGCATGAGGACGTGGACCAGTTTCTGCAGCAGTGCGAAACACGGTGTTTACGTTACGGCGTAGTGTACGACGAGTGGGTTGATCGTGCTACTAGCAACTTGCATGGTGCCGCAAAGGACTGGTGGAGAATATGGGGATATGCAACAATGACATGGGACGAGTTCGCGAAGGGCCTACGGTATCGGTTCGCGTCCGCGGAGGCTATAGCAGACTGTCAAGCGCGATTTTATAGTGAACGACAAAAGGACACAGAGTCGACAGAGAGGTTCATAGCCACAAAAATCCAGCTGTTCAGGCGCATCTATCCAACCACGCCGCCGGAGGACGCACTTAGCAGCATAACCCCGCGTCTGCGACTTGAACTCCAACCATTTTTGGCAGAAGTGAAGGGTGAAAGTGTGGAGGGATACGTTCGTCGAGCAGTCGTCGCCGACAGGGCCGTCAATCGGCTGATGGGACGTCCATTACAGACACTAGGACGGGCGGACGAGGAGGCCCCCATTACCAGAAATATGCGCGATAGCAGCACACCAATGGGCCGAAGACAACAACTCGCGATTGAGGCACAGCGGTCTGCCGACCCTGCGTCCGCCCCACAACTCTCGCGACAGGACATTCGACCGCCGCAGTGCTACACCTGCCCGGCGAACAAGTTTCACTGGCACCGGGACTGCCTTGTTAGGAATGCCACATACCCGCCGTCGGGAAACGCCTAAGGCGGGGAGGCATATCAGCTGCTGACCTCCCCGCTGTCAATCGCCAGACACACCTGACCACGACCAACACCGACTCAGAGCCATTTTTGGGGCAATTAACCGTCGAGGAGGATCAGTTATTCCGCATCCCGATCGAAGTCAACAACCAACCAACTGCTGCATTAGTTGATACTGCCGCCAGCCATACGTTCGTCGCATCCACACTCGTTGATCCATCACAGATTCGACCTGGACCCTGCGTGCTACAGCTGGCCATCAGAGAGAAGCACAGTGCCACACAGGGCGTAACCGACCTGACGATCAGGATACGCGACCAGACGTCTCAAGTCGAAGCCTTGGTCGTGGACGGCCTACGAGAACCGTCCTGCTGGGGCAACCATGGCTACAGCAACAAGCAGCAGTGATAGAGGTCGCGGCGAAGAGGGTACACGTGGGAGCTGGGGAACGACGAACAGTGTATGCTGTTGACCGGTGGCCGAATATCAACCAACACACAATTCACCTGGGCGACCTGGACAATGAGGTCCCAGCCGAATACAGGACATCGATACAAGCTCTCTTGGATGAACGGAAAGATGTCTTCGCTTTCTCCGACCTACTTCAGACAACCATAGCAGCTGAGCACCCTCAAACTGATAGACCACTCCAAGAGGAGAGCGACAAACACTCGCAAAGCAGATGTGACAAGACTCCGGGACTGGCGTTACTTCTCCCGTCAACGCCTGGTGTCATTACACCGCCGCAGGAAGCCGAACCAATAGTGACCATGCCTGATGAGGATGAGCCGAGACTCCAACCCATTGTCTGAGAAGTGTGGGAACTGGATGCACCACTAGAGAGTACGACTTTTACCATACACATCAAGGAACCAGAAGAGTCGCCTCGATGCTGACAAAGACGCCGACGCAGCAGGCAACCCCAATTACACTCGTCCGAGCCTAGCACAAATGACCAGCAGGAAGAAGGGGTCAACCCCGAACCGAGGAACGAACGAAAATGCAGACGCCGAGCACCTGCCTGGTTTCGTCCTCGTGTTTGCTGCTTTTCGGAGTGGGGCGTGGCTGGTGGCCCTCAATCATCGACGCCTACTGTACAGACGCCAGTGGCAGAATGTCAGGACATAAAGACCACAACATCCCAGGAGATGCTGGTGTTACCAACGGCCGGCACCCCAATGTCTACTCCCTCGACCGATGCCAACAGACACCGAAGGGAGCCCTACAACCTATGACCTCGCCCACGACAGAAACAGCAGACCTGCTGTGCACCACCCGACGACTCAGGAGATGAAGCCGGAGACTTCGACCCACAGCAGACCCTAGTGTTCAGTCGTCGGGAGCGACACCGGCAGCAGACTACATAGCGAATGCACCCACCCGCCGTGACCAGTCGTCTTCAGGAGGGGGGCGTATGTCGTCGTACCAGGCCACAGGCCAGGTGGAGTTGCACCTGGTCACTGCAGGTGTTCGCAGAGTGTGTCAGTGGCAGGTGTACGCTGGTTGGTAATGGCAGATGTGCGATACTTGAGTGTGTGTGGCAGATCAGTGACAGTTGCAGGGCATGTGTGAACTTGACACCAATGTGTGACACCTGCCATCCCAGCCATCTGCCAATGCAGGACACATGGCTTTGCTGCCCCCTCCCTCTACCAGTGCATGAAGAAGGCAGTCTGGAAGCAGCGGCCGCGACGGACAGAACGAGCGAGACGTGGTGCGCTTTGGGACTCTGATTCATCCACCGAGAAACGTAACGTGCGTGTGCAACTATCCGGTCCAGTGTTTTACTTTGTTTCGTCATTTGGAACTGGCTCGCTTAAAGCCCTAGGGTATGGGGGTGTGGACCACCCCATAAGTGTCCATGTAAGGTGTAGTTTTCTCCAGATCCTCCCTGTGTTTTCCGATCTGCAGCTGTTTCGACTCGCCAGGTGAGAGAGGGGCACGCCAGCACGAACAGACCACGACCCATCGAGCCTCGTGTTCCCGACTACACGCTTAACCGGGTGAGCATTCCAACGCAGCTCCGTTTCTACCTCACTCTCACAGGACACGGAGTCAGTACATAAGTATTGAACAAAAACATTTAAATATCCAAACATATTTCATTAATAATTACAGTTTTAAATCAAAATACAAATGGCTATTAACCATTTTTAATTACTAGAGAGTGTCCCAACCATAGAGTGCAGTACATGGCTAACAGCGCATGTTTGCTAGATCGCAGCCCCTTCACGAAGTTAGAGAGATGTATTGCTCATAATTTTGAGTACTAGAACATTTCACTTTTTTTAAATCGACATCATTGTAATTTGTACAAGATTACGCTTCAAAATATACAGCTAGTTACATTGTTATATTATTAAATAAAACGGTTCACATACTCCACTGATATAAATTCATTATATTATTTGTAACAGGCAATTTGTAAAAAATATTATCACATACCTACTAATCATTATTACTCCCGATAAAACGTAATATTTCATCCAAAGGAGTAGCGTCAGTCTGAAGACAAGAATGCGGTAGGGGTAGTTTTAATGATTATGAAATTTATGATGGAAAACTAAATGTCGTGCAGGTAATGGGAAATCTGGCTGTTTTTGTCATCAACTTTAGTTAAAATTACATTAGGATGAATTTTATTAAACAAAAGAGTATAAACCTTTTGTCCATAATGTCATATCCTTCATTTCCACTACTTTTGCGACACTTATTTTTTAAGCCTAAACAAGACTATATGTTAGAAATTTGTCTTCCAGTATTGTTTAAATTCGTTTTACTATGGTTATATTTAAAGTTCTTTAGAGACAAATACATAAAATTGAAGCTGATAATATACTTTAACGAAATTTTCGTCAAAGAACTAACTAGTTGAAACCGTTTAATTTTTTGTTTGGAAAATAATATAAGACACAGTAGAAGCCTTAACAAGCAGGGTGACAGATTTTTTTGTGATAGCTCTACGTTAGGCTTTTTGACTTATTTATTAATATTGCAGCCTGTTTACCACTGTAAACTACACATACAATATGTATACGTAATTATATTTGCAGTATACTATCTGTCTTATAGAAGCAGAACATATCTCACGTTATGAAACATTCTTACATACAGCTCAATGCCATAGGTTTATAAATGTAAAATTTACTAATAAACATACAGATCAACTCAATAAAATTACTTACATTGTAACATGTATTTTCCAGAAGGACTCTCTTAAATTTATAGAACTTATAATAAAAATTTCTGAGTGTTTACACAGATCGTAATTTAAATTGAATACAACATAATTTGAGAGGCAAAATAGAACAAAAAGTTACTTAAGAGTAAGTAACAATAACACAGCCATGTATGAAAGAAGTGTTAACTTATGGGCGTTAGTGTTGTTATGATTGTTGCAAAAAACTTTTCGTACATTACAAAATAAATTCTATAGCTTTGTATTGTGTATTTGTTGGTCGAGTAATTGTAATTCAAATTGTAAGCATATTGTACATGAAATTCAGTGTGTAATGTGAAGACCATTATTTATTCTTGTTGGTAGGCCAATATCGTTATTTCTCATTGTAATTGTAACAGTATAGGGTTGGAGTGGAAATACAAGAAAAAATGAGCAAAGATATATACGAAAAAAAGGTAAAAACTGTTAAACTATATCATCCATTGTCATCGCACTCACACATTGCCATAAGTCTTTCGACAAGGACAATATTCTCAATAAGAAATAAGAGTCCCTCACAGATTTATTTGTAGAAATTGTTGCATAATTCCATTACAAGTTAAGACATTAATGGCAAGAATACCAAAATTATAAAATACATTTGGTAATTGAATTAATAGTTCTAAGGGAGGGGGGCCTTATACCCGGCAGACCCCCCTTCAGTGTGCCACTGAGGAGAGATGTTAGGCACAATGTGTGTCTGTACAGTCGTCACAATGCACACATAATAGAGTACTGTGCCAAATTTATGTTTTGACGCAGGTACCGCAACAAAAGGAGACAAATACATTATTTACTGATAACATTGAAGGAGTTGTTTTCGCCATTGCGTTCAGTAATAACAAATAGTTTCTCACATAAATTTCTGTCATAATTTATGAACACTTTTGCATTATGTGTGTTTGGTATCGTAGAAGTGTGCGATCATCTGCTATGTATTAGTTAGGGTAATATCCGGGTACATGAGTACAACACAGATTTAGTACGGTGGTTGTTGCACAGGCATTGGACACAGTAACGTCAGTGCAACATGCATACAGTGTTTGTTTTATTGCGCACATATGATATTTTTTCTGTACATAATAGTACAAAGATATTGGACAAGTCATAAAAAATTACATAAGATAAAGGTATACAAATATTTACAATAAAAATATTTAAGTATCTTAATTATTATTGAACAAATGTTTATTCACCATTGGTTGGACCACGTCTTCATTAATCTGAAACAAAAACGAAAAGCGAGAAAGACACTGCATATGTTGCATTATATAAGTATGTGTGTGATTTAATGTTTATGATCTAAGTACTCTTCTACTGGGTAAAAAGCATGTACTGCAAAAAAGTCCTTCAGTTTCTTTTTGAAAAGGTTAGGATCTGAGAAAGACTTCTTCTAAATATTTTGGCAATTTGTTAAAAATATGACTACCGGAATAGTATGGCCCTTTTTGTACTAATTTTAAATTTACAGCGGACATGTGAACATGTTCTTTATTTCTAGTTTCGTGTTTGTGAAAGAATTAATTTTTCTGAAAAATATTATTGTCCTTGGATATAAATAATAGTAGTGAATGTATGTATTCACATTATAATGGCAAGATCTTAGTGCTTTTAAAAAGTGGTCTGCAGGATTTTATATGTTTTTTACCACTCATTATTCTAACTGCTCTTTTTTTGCATAAAAAACACTTTTTTACTGTCGGTGGAATTTCTCCAAAATATGATACCGCACATCATGATAGAGTGAAAATATGCGAAATAGACCATTTTTATTGTGTCCTTGTTTAATTTTTCAACAATATTTAATTTAGCAAAACAAACAGAACTGAGTTGTGGTAAAATGTATTCAATGTAGGATTTCCAAATTAGAAAAGTGTCCACTTGTAGACCAAGAAATTTAGTTTCAGTTGTTACATTAATTTTATCTGTATTATTGGTGATCTTTATGTCGATCTGTTTGGTGTTCTTGTCAAAAAATTCATGTGTATTGTATCTATATTAAAGATTAAATTTTTTGGCAGCAAACCATTAATTCAATTCTTTAAATGTGATACTTGTTATTAGTCTAAGTTCTTCTACTGAATTGCCAGAGACTACCGTACCTACTTGCGTCATCAGCATATAAAATGGGTGTAAAATTTTGTTTCAATGAACATAGTAAATCATTTATATACACTAGGAATAATAGTGGACCTAAAATTGAGCCATGCAGTACTCTATATTTTATTTTCCTAGGTTTTGAGCAAAATTAATTATTTTTATCTTTGACACATCCTTGTTGCTGTATATCTGAAGGGTATGAAATCGTCAGTTTGTTAGTTATTCCTGTAACACCATAAAAATCTTAATTTTTCTATGAGCAAGTTATGATTTACGCAGTCAAAAGCTTTAGTGAGGTCACAGAAAATTCCAATAGAAGGCAGATTTTTATCTAATGGACTTAGAATACTATTTGTGGGTTTTAAAATTGCATTATTTGTTGATGTGTTTTTTCTAAAGCCAAACTGGACATTTGATGAAATGTTGTATTTTTCAAAATGTTTTACCAATCTAATATAAATTAATTTTTCAATGAATTTTGAAAATGAAGTGAGCAGTGATTGTAATTGGCTGCACTGGTACAGTCCCCTTTTTTAAACAGCGGTGTGACCATAGCCCAATAGAGTCTATCAGAAAACAAACCTTTTTCAAAGATAGAATTGTTATATTGTCTGGGTCTATTAGTGCTAGAATGTTTTTAAACTTGTTGTTCCATGGGTAGCTATTGTACATGTACAAAATTCGTGCAACATGAGCATAACATGAATTTAACATGCATGTTGCACACATAAAACAGTCTTGTGATATTAATACTAGATGAATTTATTGCCCATGATAAATATGTAGTCGCTTCATTTGATTCTAGAATATGCTTTCAATATGTGTTGTGCGCATGTTGTACAAGTACATCATCAGTGCAATCGTAAAGTGGGTATACTCTGCACTAGCATGGGTAACTTTGCACCACCAAAAATATTTGTTTCTACGTCGTTTGGTGAAATAAAGACACATCACGACTGGGTATTTAAAAAATTATAATTTTAATACAATTAAATACAATCACTTGTCTTTCAACTATCAGCATAGAAAATATATTTTTTGGTGGTGCAAAGTTACACATGCTGGTGCAAAGTATATCCAGTTTACGGTATATGAATTTACTACAGTAGTTATTTTATGCGTCTTCTATTGGTGCTAGAATATGTTTAAGCTGTGTATTAGTTTGTGTTGTTTTTCTCTTTGTTTATTTTTATTTTGTGTACTTTCACCCTACAATTTCGCTGGTCTTCATAGCCCTCCCCACTATACAGTTCTTACTTATTTATTACTCCAGATTACTTATTTCTCTGATAGTTCACTGAAATTAAGTTTAAATAATGCATATGCATGCATCAATATTTAATCAATGTATGTTTAGTACAAAAATTATGCACCTGTACTACTCCTGGAGTGTGTTTGCTTTCACATTCATTCCCAATAGCTAACCCATCATGGAATTGATGGCATCTATTTTTAAGCTTTCCTTTAACATTGTGGCAAACCACTGTGAATTATTTTTCACGACGACTCCTTTGTTTCTGTAATCATTCTTTCCACATGTTAAAGTTTGGCCATGGCTGATATAAGGGCACGTTGTCTCATTGCAAGAACTACAATAAGTGGTACAGTATGTTATTGACAACATTTTGATGCGACTAGAATTGTGGCAATGAATTCAAAAGAGCACAAATTGAAGTGTTGGTCAGATGCTTTTGTTCTTGCTGTTAATCACGTAGTTCTTTTTCTATTAACCATTACAAGTATTGGATGATTGAGAAAACGGAAAGTACAGCAACACAGTAATGCCTTTCAACCCATTGAGTATTACGTATTATAGTTTGTGAACACTCAGCACAATTAGGTATCCCTGCAGCTTTCAGCTCATCCGTCAATATCTTAGCTTTATTGTGCCAATTCTCTGAAAATTGTGGTTGTGGCAGATTAGAGAGACAATGTGTGGCATGCTGGGAACCAGGCAGTAATGTTCTGTGTGATTTTTTAAAAGTTAATTTTTATAATGTTATGCATTCCGGTAATTTTTAAAATTATATTAAAATGTCTTAGACATTTACTAAAAAATTTTTTGTATAATGCGTTGGGTTTCCATAAGTTTGCATGTCACTTCACCGTACTAAGTGTGTCAGCCCAAAGTAATTGTGCATCATTGGTATCGGTACATCATACAAAAACACTCTCTTTTAAAAATACTAGTTATGAAATGTCAGCATGCATTTGGCGACTTTGTAATATTTACATCAATAAATAAAGGTTAATAGTTAACTCAAACAGCTTCAGCTATTGTAATTAACGTTTGTTTTGTAAGAAATGTTTAGTGCAAAATTTCCTAAACACATTGATGCCCGGTACTTTTACCTTACTGAGGTGATACTTGATTTTTTAGCTGGGATGATGCTGTAGGCCAGTGGGTTTCCGTTCCTACGCCCTTGCACTTTGATACTGTTCCATACACTCATTATTAACCCTCAATTGGCTCTCAGGGCCATAGCTGTGAAGGGCATTCACAGTGCAAAAATGCATGATTTTATATTCGTTAGACATAGTGTGTTAGTTTTATATATGATACTTGTGAGTACATTTTCCACTTTTACCAAATTTTTAGCTATCACAGTCTTCTCATAGCAGCATGCCAAAGTTAAAATTTACAAGTTACTGGAACATACAAATAACAAAAACCAATTGACTTACTTGAATTATATAATACACCAAAATGAGATAATATGCACCCTATGCTAAAAGATTTAAAACCACACAATGAAATTCCTTTGTATTACAAAAAACTGAAAATATTGACTTATGCAATTTCTAAAAAATATAAATGGATTTTGTTCTGGTGAAGGGGGTGTATGGTGCGAGATGAAACTCGATGAGGCACTATGATCAACGCCAGCCGACACATGTATTGTGCTGTCACCTCTATCTCTATGTTCAAACACTGTGGAACTTTAAGCGGTGACCCTATCATTTTATTGAACCTGTCACTGTGGCAAAGTTCAATGTAATTATAGACCTAAATTTTTAACGAATCTGACAGATGTACCTTGAAGAAACAACAGTCTGAAAAAAACAATTTTAGTCAAGTTTGAGGGCTGTAAAATAATGCTTGCAATATGGGTGGTGTAAAATTGTTACATTTACAAGTAATTTGAACCATGCTTTCAATTTGTAGATAGGTATTGTGGATGCACATTTACTGATCTCAGAGAAAAAATTTAATTCCAAACACTCCACACAGTCCGAGTGTCAGCCAGGCAACTGCCTTAAGAACCGCCCATATCTCTTTACTCACTCATGTGGTTTGTGAAACAGTAATGTACTGGTCACTGGTGTACTCTTTTGCAGTTTCAACACTGTACATTACGTCTGGTATGACGTTAAACTTCCCACAATTTTAATTCTTAGTAATATATGGTTTTAAGTTTTGGGAATTAATTGATACATGAGTAAAATTGTGGTTTATCATGGGAAAAAGTAAATGTTTGCTTGACTCCGAGCCTTCAAAGTGTGTACTGTTACAAGATTGAAGTTTTCATGAAGTTACTGGCTATCACTAATGTAAGACGTAATTTACCGGTTTCACTGGACAATGATAATTCCGCTGTTTTAATACAAAGTTTTTAATTTCTTAGTACAGTAGGCTACACACAGTTACGGTCTGGATGAAACTGCATCACCCAATCATTAGAGAAAGGTAGTTATACTGTAGTACATTTGTTCAATTACTTTTCACCATTTTACACCCATCTTTGTACATGTGCAAATAATAAACAAGTCAAGTAAACACAAACATTGTGTACATACAAAAACTCACCACAAAATGAGCTGAAAATTTTGGCTTTTTTATTTAAAACTTTCTCCATCTTCTGCACTTCTCAGTCAATTGCGAACTCACAATTCACACCTTTCAAGAAGAAGCATTCAATAAGTCTTACGATGTAACTGTGCACACTAAACGGATTTGAAATGACTTCTTGAACAGAATTCTAGAATGTGAATCTGACATCCTGTGCGGATGCACCTGACGATTTATGGGTAATGAATGGGTTCTCCCAGCTTGAGTACTCGACCTTGAGACCACTCTGCTAATGCAAGGGAGGGTGTGTCTGCCCCTTGTCTGGGTGAATCACAGATTTGATGACTGCACGAAAATTAGTTTTTTTTCTTGCCTTGTAGGGGGTTAGGGGCCTAGTAGGATTTCACCTTCATTACACCACTAGCTCAGATAGCGACAGCACTTTAAAACTAAATAACCTACCTTCAAGTCAACAGACTGAGACTATGCTAATGTGGATGTCAGCTTCAGCACACTTTCTAGTCCTTGGAAAATAAAATACATTATGCATATGTAAATTCAAAGTTATAAATGTTAATTACATAACTTGTAAGTGAAATTAAAATTCCAATACTTCAGTCATAATTTTGCTTACCTTTTGGAAAAAGTTATATGTTTATATCTTTCATGGCTTAAAAAATATTAGGTCTCTCCCCCCCCCCCTCTCTCTTGCTGTGTGCGTGTGGTGTGCGCACACGTACGAGCACACGTGCAAAATAATACTGTACATATTTATTTCTATTTTGTATTAGTAGAACTTCAGTCATTATTTTCAGCATCTGGGCTTCTGTACTTAACATCTGTAGACATGTATAAACATTTTCCAGTGTTTTAACTGTGATATTTCAAGTGATGTCTGTGTTAAAATAAAAAATTCTTGGCATTAAAGAGACTATATGAATGTTTGTAAACTACAAAAGATAACTGAACCTCGTACTCAGGGTTTGAAACACTGAAACACATTCAAAATACAGCACTTGCCACGAAAAATGTGAAACGGATGACCAAGTGGAACAAATACCATATTGTACCACCCTCTGTATGTATATGTAAAAATTGCTATAATAATATTTGCCACCATAAATTATATAAATTGAGTTGCGTGCTGGGAACAGAAGGCATACACAAAATAAATATTTTGATGCCTTCAACATCTCATGTAGAGAAAACATAGCAAATTAATTAATATATCAGTAAGCAGAGGAGTTACTGTAAAATAAGACGAATATAAGGCAGAGTGAGCAGCAAATTTAATATTAATTAAATTATTGGTATTTGTAAACAAAAAAAAAAAATTGAGAAATATAAAGTGAATACAAGTACAAAGTGCATACAGCACAGTTATTAAAAATAATTTACAGACAAATAAACCCTTTGAATAATATATTCCTGGAGTGCACCCCTGACAGTCTAAATTAAGTTAATATGGAACATCATGATTGGTAGATAACAGACTAATAAATCTATTAATGTGCATCATAAGCAGTGGCGGATCTAGAAGCTGGAAAAGGATGGGTGGGGGCCTTGAACAAAATTTCACCCAGGGCGCTCCTTGCCCCACCCCCGAATTAAAGCGGGGGGTCGGGAGGTCCTCCCCCGGAAAAATTTGCATTTCAAGGTTCAAAATGGTGATATTTAATAGTTTTTAGTGCCGGTGCCTCAATGTAGGTTATATCGACAGAAAATGTGACAATTTTTTCTGGAAGAATTGGTTTATGTGGACGATTTGAAAAAATCAGCGTAATCAAGTAATTTGTAATATCGGAAGGAGATTGTTTTACATATCACTATGATTATAATAATTTGTACTTTTATGTTAATTTTGTGGCTAAGGAGGAAGCGGTCAGAACTTTTTCGTAACACCCCTGTGTGTAAAGTACAATCCAGGTCACATGCCAAGTTGAGACTATGAGAATGAAAAATAAATGGCAAATACAATTTCATACAAATTCAAAAACAGAATCACCCACGTTTATTGATAACGAAGCTGAAATTAAACTCGCTAAAACATCACATCTGTATTGGTGTTCAATCCAAATGTTTAAGGAAAGGTTGCTGTGTATAGTCTGTCGCATAAAAGAATTCCACTTTTTGACAGTTGTGTTGGCATATATTTTTAGAGTTGTTTCCATGAAATAAGTACTGTTTTCCTCTGCCACAAGCGACTTTTGCACAAAAACACTTAGCTGGATCTCAAACTGTGCAATTTATCAAAATTAAAAGTAATTTCCTGCAGAAATTGGTACACATGATAGCCATCAAAACTGTAAAAAAATGGAATTCTTTCGTGAGACAGACTATGAGTGTAATTAACTACCCTCGGCTACTCAAACCCAAAAGGCGGTATGGGGTCCTCCAGAAAAAAAAAATATTTTTTTAAGTTCGGTAATAGACTATTTATGGAGTTTGTAGACCAAACATTTATTTACACAAGTAAGAAACGTACAAATAAATTATATCTTAAAAGGGAACACCTGTGCATATAAAAAAACTAAAACTTTGCACTTCTGGGTCTACGTGCCTTCATTCGTCTTTGCTTCATGTTACTGAATGTGTCTATAACCGTTTCAACACTGATTTCCCGTTCTTTGTGAATGTTGGCCAAAGCTAGTCCATTCAGTCTGACCTGCCCCATTGTGGTCCTAAGATAGGTCTTCAGCACCTTAAAGTAGAGAAGTTCCTTTCTGCTGTATTTGTCGTGGCTGGAATTGTTCCAAATATCCTAAGTAGAACTGCAATGTTTGGGAAAGATGTACTGTCACACTCGTTTAATGCATCACTTGCCGTCTCGGGTTTTGTAATTGCGTTATCCCATTTTTTCCGCCAAAGTTTCAACTCTGACTGTAATCTAAGTGATGAACCTTCCAGAAACTGTTCGTACTTAACAGAAGCCTTTATTATTTCATCGTCGTTGTTAGAACCACTGTTGGTTGGTATAAGGCTTTGCAGAGGCAAAACACCAGCAAAGTCACTGTTAAATCTTGATTCAAGCTGAGAAATGAAATGCTCGATCACTGGCAAAAAAACAACTGTTCTGAAGTATTCTTCTGCGTTGCTAGCAAGGGTATTTTCCCTTGTTTTTTTTTTTTTTTTTTTTGCACAAGTTCTTGGAAGAGTGATTTTACTTCCTATATCTTCAGCTACTTTACACACCTCTTCAAAAATTTTCCCAAATACCATCTCTGCCTCCTTTCTGGTATCTTTTAAGACATTCACCACATCAGTTACAAGTCGCAATGCTGTAGACAGGTCCTGTTTTGGGGACTGTAGCTTTTCGCTCAGTTTCGAAGTCAGAGAAAGAAGATATGCTGTTATTTCTAGTGCTACTAAGAAGTCAGACCACCTCATTGCAGTGCTGTACATACACGCCTTTGATGAAGTTTCAGAATCAATGTTTCTGTCGGTTACCATTTCATAAAGCAGTGTAAGGATAGCTATAATGAGTTCCTTGAATGTTATGAGTGTGTCATGTCTCTCAACCCATCTGGTTGGACACATTGTCTTCAATTTGGTTTTCTTTGTCTCTGAGAATTCCATGTTTGAAATAACACTTTGCATATCATGCATGTATTTATTTAACTAAATAATTTGTGTTACTAACCATATGCTAGTTTATAAGATCGTTTATCAACTTTAGGCCACTCATAGTTCAAGCACCAAGGAGGGGGGGGGGCTAAAGCAACTGATCATAAGTCTTGAATCTAAATTAAATAGTCCATAATATCATAGCTGTAACAACTGATGATGAAGTGGTGAGTGATGACGAAACGCTACACCGTTATTTCAGTTTATATAGTTGCATCAAACTTAGCTGAAAGTAGCGCAGAGCAGACATCCCGGGAAAGGACGTGCAGAAACAATACCAGACGGTGACAGTGGAAGAACGTAGGTTTTCTAGGAAACAGCCTTCAAAGGCTGGTGGGCCACTGGTAAAACTGAGCTCCGGGAAAAGTAATATTAGAAATTAATTGAAGTTGCCCTCAGAGACGTAAAACTTAAACATAAACTTAGATTTTGGAACCCTCCACTGAAACAAAATAAAAGAAAGTGGAGAATTAATAAACGGATGAGGCAAACAAATCAAGGAGAGTAACGTGCGGATGCAGTAGGGAGACTTATCTCGGAGGGTGGACCAGTACACTTACCTCTTGAAGTACGTAGAAACGTTAAAGTAAATTAATAAAATTAATGCCTCAATAATTTCTTCTGCACTCAACCAAATACTATACACTACATGACGTAAGAAAATATGAATGTTACACGAGACTTCAGTCCCACAGACTTTGTCCTCCTGAAACACAGGAGCAACACAGAGTTACATCATGTCTCTTCAAGTAGAGGTGTTAAGAGTATGCGGAATAACGAGAAGGACAAAGCGGTAATGATCCTAAGTGAGGGTGCGGCAGCTAGATCGTGCGGGAATGTTCTGACAGCCAATGATAGCCCAGAAACAGGCTATGCATGGTGTGAAACAATAAAAAAAGTACAAAGGTGACTCTCTATGCCTGCAGGCGGCTGACTACAGTAGATGTGGGCTAAAGTTGCATGTTTTGTGCGCCGTAAGGACGCAAGGAAGCCACGGGACTGGCATTGTGAGAAAAGCGGCTACAAGCACGTACTGTATTTCCTGTGGGTTGTCTTAAAAGGCAATAGCGAAGACGCGGTGGCGAGATGCTGGTTGTGAAGCAGCCTGGATGTGGTCGCTTGCCTGGACTAAGAGACGTGAAATAGAACACAGTACAGCAAGTAGAGAAAAACTGCATGAAATAATCATAATACCCTTAAATTAATAATAAGATAAAATTCTATAAAGAAATTTCTTCCATATTAAAAATTAAAAAAAATGTGCCGGAAAATACAAATAGCATAAAAATTGATAAATCTGCACAACATTTTCAGCAGATTTTCCTCAAATGTTCGACTTTCACAACACAAATTTTTCAGGATTCCTTAAAAAGGTTTGGTCACACAAAGGGCATTGTAACGAGATTTTACTGTATGTTTTTGTGTTCTGTGTTATCTATAGGTATTCTGAGAAAACTTTTGCAATACAAATTCCAAATTTAACTACAGTAATACCCATGTATCACACGCATATTATATACGGTATGTGTGTGTTATTACAAAGGTGAGTGACCGCGGCATGCGGTGGTAGTTGTGACGGAAGATTTGACAACAGTGTATATGATACCACACTGCACTCACGCAGTTATGTACGTACAGTAAAACCAATCTAACGTCACACGGTGCTCAATAATTATGTCGTTGCTCTTTATATCCGAGGTAATTAACTTTGACGCCTCCGCCCTCAGTTTGGAAACTAGACAGAGTTAGTGTTTCATGTCTTTGTCGGAATACACTACTGTGTACATCGTACTGTACCAATTTCACTTCGGATAGTGTAGTGATTTAAATTGTTTACAGTGTCGTACGAGAATGTGTAATTAGTATTTGTTATGTAGACATGGATTATTGTCATTGAAGTATGTTTCCCCAAATGTAACAAATAGATAAAGCTCAAGGGCCACATATTTTTAGCGAATAGTAATGAGTGGAGTGTATCACATTGGTGTGGACTTGCGAATCACATACATATTTACAATCAGATTTTATTGTGTTTGTCTTTGCACTATTTTATTTGTATGGCCCTGCAAAAATATTTTTCAATCCTTTAACACAAATTTCTTTGCACAATTTTACTATCATTACAGGGTTCGTACTCCAAGGTGGGAAAAAAATTCAAGTACTTTTCAAGTATTTTTCAAGGATGTCCTCAAGAAGAAGTCAACAAAAGTCACAAAGCATATAGGCTAATCAATTAAAGCATTTAAAAAATGTAATACTGTATTGTTATAAGCTAATGAAGTGAAGATAAATTAAATACAAAAGTTGATCATACCTTTATTTTCTTGCAAATAAAGTTGGTTGCTTCAGCTGAATAAAGTTCATTGTTTACTGACACAGTTACACAAGTTGTCTAAATTATAAACACAAAACTTTCAACGTATATACAAACAACAACATTAATGGATACGGATACAACTCTCTTTGTGCTGATTCAAGCATGTTCCAAAGAAGCTATGTTCTTCTTTAGATCAGGCAAATAAGCAACTTTATCCTTTGCTGTTCGGCGAAGAGAGTTTGATGAAGCAATCAATGAGATATCCCCAGTGTCCTCTGCGTTCTGTGCTAACTTATCAGCAGATTGTGTGAGTGATGTAATATCTTTTTCCACCTGTTTACATTTCTTTCTCAAATTCTCTAGTTCTTCTCCACTACTTGTTCTCTTCTTCCTTTTTTCAGCTAATTTTTAGTCCTCTAAATATGACGTATATTTCTGTCGTGCACTAGAAGCCCAAGATCTTAATGCCTTAGTCACTTGAAACTTGTACAGTTCTTTCACTCCACCTAGATCATTTAGAAAGTCACATATCAGCCTTTGTGAAACATAGGATTTTTCCTTCAGATTTTCCACTTCTATCTGCTTATTAATACTAAAACCTCGTTCTACTGTGGCTTGGCCATGACTAGAGATTAAAAGAAGTTCCACCACTTTCCACAGACTCTGGTACTGTTTACAGCCACTCATCATCTCAATGTAAAACACATCAATTCTTGAACTCGAATAAGGGTCAAAATCTGCAAATGTGGATTGATTTTGAGGCACAGCTTCATACATGTCGCCGTAGGGGGGTTTTGCAAAGAGGCGGTTGAGGTTTAAGATTCGGTATTTACTTTTATGAGGGCGCCATCCCAACATGCCCGGCTGGGAACGGGTCGAAAGCACAAGTTATCTCAGGGCGGATGGTTCTTTGGCTGATTTATTATGTTACCCCCTGGCGGTAAATTAGAAACAGAAATTCTTATTAGTTACGGGACTTCGAGGAGACAAACTGTTCACACAAACTCGGGGAAAAACCTTGGGTTTATTTACGTCGTACTCGTTACGGTTCACACGCACACCAGACACTTTAGTACTTGCCAGTCTTCCGGTTACGGGCCGTGAGCACGTGCCCGTAGCGAAGGTGAAACTTTAAAAACACAAAAAAAAAACTTTTAAGCAGAATTACGTTAGCTGCCTGAGCTGAGCAGCTCGAGGCGGAGGCAAAACTTACACATCTTGGTCGGGCCGCCGGCGCTGGGGCCGAGTCTCCGGCACTCCTGCGTCGTGAGGCGGCAGCGTCGCCTCCCCGGGCGAGAAGCGGCAGGGGGCGCGCCTCACTCGCCGGGAGCGTCAGGGCGTCTCGCGCCGTGTTCCTTTCACTCCCTTGGTTTTCCGCCCGTGGCGTTGCCCTTCGTCTCCGGCCCCGGCGTCGCGGCGCCTCCTCCTCAGGGGGGTTCCTCGACCGCGACGCTGAACGTGGCGTCGGCCAGCGACACCTCCGGTCCCCATCCGCGGTGCGGAACGTACTCGCTGACTGCGATGTGGTCGTCGGGCTCCTCTATGCGGGGCGTGTCTGGCATCGGGACGCGGGGCGTCGGGGGAAACATCCAGGCATACAGGCGGTCAAAATAGGTGGGCGTGTCGGGGTAGTCCCCTCGCCTTCCCGGTCCTGTCTCGGGATCTGTCTGCACCGGGGGCGGGGGAGGCGTCGCGGCGCCCGCCGTCGGGGCGTCGGCGTCGGGGGGAAGCGTCTCCTCTTCTTCCACCACGGGGCGAATACTCACTCTTCGCAGGTCGTCCCGGTGTATTCTTACACATCTCCTTCCCGTGGTGCGCACCACATAGGTCGTGTTGCCCAGCCGTGCCTGCACGGTGTAAGGGCCCAACCATTTTTGCGCTAGCCCTGCACAGAAATTCTTCGGTCCCGCGGACTGAGGGTGATTTCGGGCGTAGACCTTGTCTCCCGGCTTGAGTCGTGCCGGGGTTCGTTCGGCCGTGGGAGTTATGTTGTTGGCGTATTCAGCCTGATGTTGGCGCGCTGTTGCCACTTCGGCCTCGCGGTCGCGGCGCTCGTCCCCCGGAGGGGGCTCGGCCGGCCGGGGCAGGTGTCTTCCCTGACTAAGTCCGTGGGGGTTGTGCCGGTGGCCGCATTCACCCGGTTCCGCAAGCATAACAAAGCTTTGGCCACATGTCGGTCCCACTGAGCATGGTCTTCCCCTACTCGCTAGCGTAACTGTCCCTTCAAATCCTGATTGCGGCGTTCCGTGGGGTTAGCGCGCGGGTGGTACACCGGAGTTAGTCTATGTTGTAGGTTGAACTTCGCGCACCAGTCTCTCCACCTGCGCCCCACGAACTGACTGCCGTTGTCGGACAGTATGGACTTCGGGAATCCCCACCTCGGGAAAAATTCTGCCTCAAGTGTCGCGCAGATCGTGGTGGTGCGCGTATTGCTGACCGCATATACCTCCGTCCAGCAGCTAAACAGGTCGGTGACCACAATTAAAAACCTCTTCCCTCGCGCTGTCCGGGGGTAGGGCCCCATCATGTCAATCGCTAAGTCCTGGAACGGTGCCTGGTGGTGGCGGGGAATTTGTTGTTCTGTCCCGTCGCTCCTGCGCGCTTTCTTACGCTGACACGTCTGACAGGCTCGCAAGTACTCTCGGGTATCCCTCGCAATGCCGGCCCAGTGGAAGTGGGCGTTGACCTGCTGTTGCGTTTGCTCGGCCCCAGGGTGCCCTGATAGCGCATAGCAAAACACCAGTTCACGCGCTTCCGGCGGGACGTAAGTGTACCACGTGTCGGCATTAGGTGGGCGTGCCTGAAGGACTTCATCTACTGCGCGGAGGTTTTCCTTATGACCTTGGGCGCACTAGTGCCTTAGACGAATCGCTGTGGGTGACGTCGCTTGCGTGTTACGCACGTGTTCGTCCACTTCCGGCCAGCTGTTCGGGTCCGGGGGGCCAGCCTGCTCGGCCACAACAACGTAGGCGGTCGGGTTATCTCCGCCCCCGGTCTTGTTTACATCAGATCCATGCATCTGGGAGGGGGGAACAGATGGTCGCACTCTTGTTCGTCCCGCAGCGTCTCCCCCTTGTCCGGTTCCCATGACAGCAAGTCCGGCAGCTCATTCTCCTCCCCGGCCACGTGTTCAGTGTCGAAGTCAAATGACTACAGTAGCAGCGCCCAGCGCACTAACTTTCTGCGTCTCCCCTGCATGCTATCCAGCCACGTCAGACATTTATTGTCGGTGCGCAGCGTGAACCTACAGCCTTCCAAGTAGGGTCGGTACTTCTTTAGGGCCCAGACCACTGCCAGACACTCGCGCTCGTTACTATGGTACCGCTGCTCTGCTCCGCCTAACTTAGCGCTACCGTAGTTTATGATCCGGCGGCTCCCGTCGTCTGCCAGCTGGTAGAGTACCGCTCCGGCCCCAAGTAGGCTGGCGTCTGTCTGCACATAGAGGCGTTTCTGGGGGTCCACCCGCGACAGAATATGGCACTGCCTAAAACGCGCCTTCAGATCTTCAAACGCGCCATGCGCCCGCTCCGTCCAGCGATACCGGTACTTCGTGGATAGCAAGTCAGTCAGGGGTGCCGTAATCTCGAAAAAATGCGGGATGTAATTTCGCAACCAGTTGGCTAGGCCCAGTAAGCGCTGCAGCTGCTTGCGCGTTTTTGGCGGTTCCTCCTCCCCGATCTTGCGCAAGTGTGCCGGGTGTGCCTCGTGTCTGTTTGCGCTCACTACGTGCCCCAGAAAGTCTACGGTGTTTTGGCCTATGTGGCACTTTGCCGGCGAGACCACGAGTTGGTGGGTGGCCAGGCGCTCTAGGACTAGGCTTAAGTGGCGTACGTGCTCCTCCAAGTTACGCGACCAAATTATGATTTCGTCTAAGTACGCAGTTACGCATTCGCCGATGAGGCCTTCCAGTACCCTAGCCATCATAAACTGAAAGGTGGATGGTGCACACTTCAACCCAAAAGGCATCGCCCTGAACTGAAAACGGCGCCCATCTGGCGTCGTGAATGCTGTCTTTGCGCGGTCTTGTCTGCGTATTGGGACTTGCCAATACCCGGATTTCAGGT
>PNEQ01095975.1:5676-24993 GCA_003012365.1 Medauroidea extradentata
GGGGGGGTGACATGAGGTGAGTATGGAGCAGCACCGGAATAAACAGGCGAGGCCCGAGATCGTCTGGTATGATTCTCACATGCGAAAATCCGGGGAACGACCCCGCCGGGAATCAAAGCCCGGGTCATCTTAGTGGGAGGTAAGTGGTCTAGCAACTGCGTCGAACGCGGCCCTAATAATATATTGATAATGTTGTAAAATCTAACACTGTGAAAATACTCACACATCTGTGATGGCTCTACACTGTAAAATGTGTACATTTTTCATATAAATAGTAAGTAATTTTGCATTTTTGCAAGCGTAACTATGGAACACAATAACTGCGAGTATAATTTTATACACACGTTATTACAAATCCAAAAAAGAGTACAAATTGTAAAAATATCACATTTGTACAGTCCTAGATGTATTTCATAGAATAGTAACGTCAAATTACAATTTTAAATGCACGTGTACAAATATACACATATTTAGTGATATTATGCGTAATTTTACGTCTTATCTTATCACTGCCGTTGTATAAATGGCCTACACTGTTTTATTTCTTTTACTATCTCTGACGAACAGATAAGATAATGTATTCAAACAATTTTAAACTGACTTTAAAAATGTGTTATAGCACGATGCGGAGTTTGCATGAACCCATTCATGTCAGCGTGAAGATTCCTAGTAAAACATTCAAAGTCAGGCATCATAACATTTCCGCCTCAGTAGGAGAAGCATCTATGTTCTGCCTCAACAAGGAGCAAAACCGGCATAACCTGCATGTGATTAACATGGGCCGCCCTTCCCTCGGGTGGAGCAAGGGCTCTGATTGGCGTAGAGGGTCATTAGGGGGGCATGTCCTGGGCTGGAATTTGTTGTGGGCATCAAATGGTACGAATAGCACCCAAGTGCCATGAGGCCTGTGATTGGCTGAGGGATTAAACCCCTCCCCTGGAGGGGGGAAGGGGAGGGGAAGTGAGAATAAGTGAGGGGAAATGAAGGGAATGGGCCCTTTTGTTACAAGATGTGTCTAAACGCCATGTGAGCATTGATTGTTTTGAAAAGGGAGGGTCGTGGTGAGGGTGGAGGAGTACCTCCTTGAAGGATGCCTTCAAAACATATTATTGAATAAATCTTCAAGATGTTACAAGAAAAAAATAAAGAGTGTGCTAGAAGGCTTATCACATACTTGTGATGAAGCATCTCCTTGAGACGTCTACAACTCCCACAGTCCTAATGTCTGTAAGACATATTCAAAGATGCATAGCATCTCCTTGAGACATCTAAACTCCCACCCCATTTCCTTAGGAAGACTGCAAGACGTCTTCAAGACGTATAGTAGATTCTTGAGGCATCTTCAAGACATCTTGAAGATGTCTTCAAGAAAAACTAAGATGGTGCTAGAGAGTGTATGCAACACATATGACCCCCTGCAACACTTTGTGTATCACTTGCTTGTGATACCCTCTCCAACACTTACCTCCAGCAGCAGCAGTACCGCCTCCTTTGAACACTGTCACTACTCGAATGAAGAGGAGAGACAGCTTTACTAGTATAAAACCCTACCTCCCCTTCATTCATACACCTCCATTCATACCCCTCTATTTCTCCTACGCTATATGTTGATGCTCAGCAGCCATTGCTACTCATTTGGCTGCAATCTCCCGAGGTGAGTACATGACTCTCTCACAAAGTCTACACCATCAACAACGCAATTTGTTTGTCAAATCATATATGTCGTGAAAACTACACCTTCACACTGCATACACTCAAGTATCCATCCATACATACATACTTTGCTGTAAAGTCTGTAGTACAGAACCAAATAATGTATGCAAACAGTTATTAACAATTGATTCATTATCAAATTCGTAACGCGAGGCATCCTAGTGCGCGACGAAGCCCCACAGCTCGTTGTACAGAAAACCCCACTATTCTAGCATGCGGAAAACAGCACCCAGGAAGTATATTGTTACAAGAAACGAAAAAGGTAAAATATAGTATATCCACAAATAATCACCATGCAAAATTAAAATATACATTCTTAAAAAATTTATCTAATTATGTACATGAGGTAGACATACTGTATGAAAGCCTCTGCCATGACACATCGCTGCGAGAATATGTAGGTCAAACACGTCAAATCACTACATTAATTAATATACAACACAAAACCAGTAGTAACCCGAAGCATATTGCAATGAAAAAAATTAAATTATTGAATATAAAACACTGACACACTACTACAACAAGCTCTGCACTTAATATCACTCCAAGTTTACTGTAGATAGAAGGTAAATATACAGCGAGGATTCCAGTTGTGCAAATCTCCCTTTAGCTTACATATGCAGCACTTTTGTTATGAATCTCGGATATACCTGGAAGCTCCGCACATTAAATATCGTTTAAACAAGTTAAACTATCGCACATAACTAACTTACGACACTAGCAGAGTAGTCCATAACTCATCTATGCTTCCATCACGTAACACAAAGTGAGTGAGAGAGTTTGTCAGCGCTTAGTATCGAGGTTTTTAGCTCTAGTGAGTGGTGTCATGAGGTGTGTATGGAGCAGCACCGGAATAAAGAGTGGACAAAATGGGAGATCCCGAGAAAACTCACAAATCTGTCGACATCGTCCAGCATGTATCCCAGATATCCAAGATATTATTATTTTTTGCTAAGTAGATCCACACTGAACAGTCTTCGAATAATTTAGTAACAGGTGAAGCTCTGCATGGTGGATGTTGGTCTGGTTAGGTGACCACCTTAAGTAGTGAAAATCGCATTTAATATTCAATTGCTTAATATTTAAACTTAAGAGTGTCTTATACTGATGTGTATGTGATATTTTTGAATACATCCAAATTAATTACTTGATACATAGTTTTGTAAGATACATTAATATTCGCTGCAATGCATTTCGAGTATTGGTGTTCAAATGGTTTGTGTTAGGTGTGATTGCGATGGACGTCTGGACAAACCATTCGCCTCTCACCAAGGCGATCCAGGTTCGATTCCTGGCGCGGTCGGTATCTGGATTTTTGCACCTGGGATACATGCTGGACGATGTCGTCGGATCTGCGGGTTTCCTCGGGGTACTCCGTCCCGTTTCGTCCACCCTTTATTCCGGTGCTGCTCCATACACACCTCTTGACACCCCTCACTAGAGCTAAAAACCTCGATACTAAGCGCTGACCGAACTCTCTCACTACCTTGTGTTACGTGATGGAAGCATAGACGAGGTAATGGCTACTCTGCTAGTGTCGTAAGTTAGTTATATGCGATAGTTTAACTTGTTTCAACGATATTTAATGCGCGGAGCTTCCACGTAAATCCGAGATTCATAACAAAAGAGCTGCAGATGTACACTAAAGGCGAGATTTGCCAAACTGGAATCCTCCCTATATAATTACCTTCTATCTACCGTACACTAGTATGCACTAGAAGGTGTAAAGTTTACTTTGAGTGATATGAAGTGCAGAGCTTGTTTTAGTAGTGTGTCAGTGTTTTATATTATTAATAATTTAATATTTTTTACGTTGCAATATGCTTCGGGTTACTATTGGTTTTGTGTTGTGTATTAATTATTATAGTGATTTGATGTGTATGACATACATATTCTCTCGGCGATGTGTCGTGGCAGAGGCTTTCATACAGTATGTCTACCTCATGTACATAACTAGATATATTTTTTAACAAACGTATATTTTAATTTCGCATGGTGAATATTTGTGGGTATACTATATTTTACAGTTTTCGTTACTTGTAACAATATACTTCCTGGGTGCTATTTTCCGCATGCTAGAATAGTGGGATTTTCTGTATAAGGAGTTGTGGGGCGTCATCGGGTACTGGGATGCCTCGCATTACGAATTCGATATTGAATCAATTGTTAATAACTGTTTGCATACATTATTTGGTTCTGAACTACATAGTTTACATCAAAGTATGTATGTATGGATGGATGGATACTTGAGTGTATGTCGTGTGAAGGTGTAGTGTTCACGACATATAATTTAACAAACAAATTGTGGTGTTGATGGTGTAGACTGTGTTAGAGAGTAATGTACTCATCTCGGGAGATGGCAGCCAAATGAGTAGCAATGGCTGTTGAGCATAGACATATAGTTTTGGAGAAATGTAGGTGTATGAATGAAGGGGAGGTAGGGTTTTATACTAGTAAAGCCAGTCTCCCTTCTTCATTCGAGTAGTGACAGTGTTGAAAGGAGGTGGTGCTGCTGCTGCTGGGGGTTAGTGTTGGAGATGGTATCACAAACCTGTCATACACAATGTGTTGGAGGGGGTCATATGTGTTGCATACACCCTCTAGTGCCATCTTAATTTTTCTTGAAGACCTCTTCAAGACGTCTTGAAGATGTCTCAAGGATCTACTATACGTCTTGAAGACGTCTTGCCATCTTCTTAAGGAAATGGGGTGTGAGTTGCAGATGTCTCAAGGAGATGCTATGCATCTTGATATATGTCTTACAGACATTAGGACTTTGAGAGTTTAGACATTTCAAGGAGATGCTTCATAAAAAGCATGTGATAAGACTTCTAGCACATTTGTAATTTTTTTCTTGAAACATCTTGAAGATTTCTTCAATATGTCTTGAAGATGTATCAAGGATCTTCTATATGTCTTGAAGACATCCCTCAAGGAGGGACTCCACCCCTCCCCCCAAACCCTCCATTGTTCATAACAATCAATGCTCACATGACGTTTAGACACAACTTGTACCAAAAGGGCTCATTTCCCTCATTTCCCATCACTTCTCCTCACTTCCTCTCCCCTCCCCTCAAACCTCCAGGGATGGGGTTTCAACTCTCAGCCAATCACAGGCCTCATGGTACTTAGGTGCTATTTTACCAAAAGACCTCTACAACCAATCCCAGCCTAGGGTACGTCCCCTCAATGACCCTCTAGGCCAATCAGAGCCCTTGATCCACCCGGTGGAAGGGGGGCCATGTTAATCAAATGCAGTTTATGCCGGTTTTGCTCCCTATTGAGCAGAAAATACATGCTCCCGCTACTCGCCTCGAAAATATTTTTGCTACACACGACTTCCTAATCGTTGATGATGTTGGTGTGATTTTACATGCATAGTTTATTCATTATAAACTTGGTTTAAACCAAGTTTGTTTTTCAGTATGTCAGTTGACTTGGTATAGTAAATTTTATTGTCACACAGCTATGAGGACATGCTAGACATTATTTGTGCGATTCGGTAATAATACGCATAGCAAGAAATAAGTAAGTTTGTTCCAGTCAATGTAATAATGGCAAATTAAAATGAACGTGAAGGCTATATTTTAATTACTCCCAGGACACAAACTCTTGCTGTCGCCAATCTCTTGTGGTCAGATGGTTACGGACGTGGGTTACATCTGAGAGGTCGGGGGTTAGATTTTTCGGCAGATAGAAATAAAAGCATGTGAAAACCACAATGTCGGAAGGTACTTCAATCTTGGAAAAAAAATAAAGGCACGTATCTAATCCAAGTTACTGTTCTGGAAGCAATAAAAATGTTGGCACAAACATAATTCTGGTCCCAGTGACGAAAGTAAAAGATTGTATTTTCGGTGTTCTTTTTACTGTGAAGTAGGGATTATTTAATACAACACTGTGTTCAAGTACATCCACAGTGGCATTGTTATTTTTGTTATGTATGTTATTCTGTTTTTTACTATAACATAACGGTAATTTGACATGGACATATGTGGTGTAATATTTCACCAATTTGGGGAGATTGTTGTAAGGCACGTATATTTGTGTAAAATTACACAGCAAATATTGCAGAGTGCCGTTAATATACGTGAGTGAAATACGTGAGGCAAGATTAGAGAAATATGCAGTGATATATTTGGAATTCGTTTTACAAGTGCTTGATTATTTATAGGGAGCCAACACAAACCACAGCCAATGCTGCTTGCTTCTTATTACGCTTTTCAGCTCTGTAGAACATCTAACAAGGAACATACACTCATCAGTTACAAGCAGGTCTATACTTCACTGGAATCAACGACATTACACAATATAATTACTGGCGAGGCGTGTATGTGTTACAAGGGAAGCAATACTTACCACTAACTATGTAAAACTACGAGTTGTCTGTGCTACCATTATACTAGTAAATGCAGGTTGATCTGCAACCAGCAGCGTTCGAGAGGCGAGCAACGTACGGTTCAGTTACAGGGAAATATTCTCATTAGTTTATTCCTGCAGGCATGTGTGTGCCACGTACTTATGAAGTAAATAGTCGAAGCAAACACCAAGATGTAGTGGAAAATGGCAAGAATGCTTCATGCTACCACGTTTGACAAAATAGTGCAGCGGCCTGCACCGTGTGTGATTGGAGTATGATGATGTAGCTGTGTAAGGGTGTTCAAGTGAGAAAAAGTCATAATTTTATATTTATATGAAATAGTGTTAGTTTTGTAGACGCCAAAGTCAAAATTCGCATGTCCTGCTGCCATGCAAAGAGTGAAAACCAATTGACTTATGCCGTGAAATTATTCACAGTGAAATAACATATTATGGGCTACGTTATAAGACATTTGAAAAAAAAATCCCGTGAACTGTTTTTGTATATTTAAAACAATTCTGAAATTGCCACGTTTTTCTGTATTTTTGCGATTTTTGTAAATTCAAAATATTACATTGTGTGTTATTTTAATGTTTTATTGCGTAGTTCATAAGATGTAAGTTCAGAGTGAATTATTTGGTAAAATAGGTCAGTTGGTTTTCACTATTTGCATGGCAGTGCAACAGGCAAATTTTGACTTTGACACCCCGTCAGGTATGTACTGTACATGTTAGATTAAAGTCTAGCTAACAGTTTACTTTTCCCGCAATAAATATGTGTCCCTAATAATACCACTTCCCTTGAAACTCAACCTCATCTGGTCACAGCATCTTAACCATTACGTCGTCAGCGTAGCTAGATACACATTTTATTTAACATTGTTTTCAACATGTGTCATAATAGTATATCCCAAATGCACGTCCGTACTGGCAACATACCATGTGTGTTGGTGCTAATAGTTAACAAATTATATTTAAATGAACATATTTACTTTACTCTCATTCTCAACGTCTGTAGATTGAGAGATGGCACCTAACGAGTACCAGGTAAAACTCTTAAACACGGAAACGAATTGAGTCTACCATGTTTTCAATTAGGCCTACAGTTTCTTGTGGAATATTTCACGTATAACAAGTTGCCATAATCTGAACGTATTTTTCTGTGTCATTCGCGTTTCTTCGAAAGCTTTAAAACACCTGCCCAGGACATATATATATATATATATATATATATATATATATTAGTTTTTTCACATTTATACATCATGTAATCGCTAGAGAAGCAAAAAATTCGACGAATTGAACGAACTACCGAATGTACCCCACATTAGAGTGTGCTGTCTGTGATACTTCTCGCCTTAAGTTTAATGAACAGTTGAATAGTTTCGGACATAACTCACATTTAGAGGAGTACGAGAACTAACTTCCTGTTAAATAAATTCGAAATATTTTAGCGTTTTAGCTATTACTAACTTTTTTCGCGAGATTGTTATCTGTACTCGTCCGCCATCATTTAGAATATATGAAAAGTTTACCACGTTTACATGTATGATTAGTATTCTAAAATTTTCAATTTAAAGGGAGTGGGCCTATGTAATACCTACGTGGAAACAATAAAAAAATTAATTTTTCGACGCTTTGTTAATTTGGTTAGAGTTCTTGCATTATTTCTTTATATTAACGTTTATGCTGGAAGTAATTTTCGTATAGGTACATATTCTACAGAACTCTTGCTTTACTTATAAAAATACATACGGCCTGAAGTAGTTATATATTCTAGGCCCGTTTTATTGAGATTCCTAACTGTAGGTCAAAACCTGTATACATAAACGTAAACGATGTCTTAAGGCTATTCAGGAGCGTAATTCATGATTTTAATTTTTTTCTAAATAAATCAAGGTTTTTATACATTGATAGTGAGTACATTTTCGTGTTAGGTAAAATGTTTAACGCACAGTATACGCATAACGGCATATGAAAAGACAAAATTGGCATGCCACAGGAGCATACACCTAACACAAACCAACGAACTTAAATTATTAAAAAAATTACTTATAAGATAAATTAGCTGTCACGGGCTGCGTGATAAAAGTTATAAATCAAAAGGTTTCGGTATTTATAAATATAGAAATATTTATATTATATCATAATTAAATTATATATTTGGTATTGGTACCCTGAAAACAAAAACCATTTTATGACGATTAAATATTGTATTATAGCAAAAAGATCATCCCTGCTGATTGCAACGATACCGAGATTATGAGTTTGTAGCTATGCGAACTGTCGACTCGTGGTGTATTTCGGCGATAACAAGAGCAGATCCTCTTCTCGTAGCGACAAGCTGCCATGGTGAGTTGTCGAGCTACGCGAGAGAAGCTGACAGTAGCTTGGCCTTACTGTCTGTAACACTCGTGGCTGACTGAATCAAAACTCTGAGAGCGACTGGTAGTATACCGACATAATGTGCTCTGTCGCACGTCTGGAGCGTTAGTGAGTCATGCATTTGTCACGTGAGACATTTAAAAGTGATAGTGCTGGTGTCAATATCCTGATTGACATACCACTTGAACGGCCTTAGATGACCATAAACACAGCTCTGGCAATTTTTCACTTTCATTTCAATGGGAACAGTGACAAATCTGTTACTACGTACTGTTAAAAAGGTATTTTATAAAAAAGTTTCCGAAAGAATTCAATTGACCCTCAACATCCTATCGAAATCTCAGGTTTATAGTTACATCTGAAATAATAAAATATCGTCCTGTGTATGATATTTATGATCAATATTGCACGATACACTAGTGGAGTGATTACGCTACGCCTGCAGAATAAGCAATAGTTGGAAATAGAGAAGTTTTTTGTTACTGAATAATTTATGAATGATTTTCTTTCTTTCCCTTCTTTCATGACTAGGACAATATATTTCGAATCTGTAGCTAATTTATATCTGGTGCAGTATTAATGCATCATTTGTCGTACAGTATATGTGTATCAAGGGACAAAATAGTTTTGTGTTATAATTTAACTATACAGTAGACTTCGCTGTCTGTTTCACATCTAAATGAAGAAATGACTTAAATGACTTGGCATCACTACGCGATGTCGCTTACCTGCATTATACAAGTGTAACAAGTTTACAGGTGGCTGGAATTTTGCTTGATTGCAGGAAATAAAGCTTATTTCACATGCCCTAGGTATTGTATTTTATGACCTAGGATAAGGCAAACTTAGAATAACTTTGTCATTGTTTGTTTACACGGCGGCCATTAGTAACAACATTATGTAATACCATATCATCCAGAAATAATCAGTGCTGAATGCTGAAGATTCCCAAGTAAGGCATTGAAACAACGTGGTGCAACTTATTTTTGCGTAAACTTCCGTCTATACTTATTTGACTCATTCAGAAGGGCTGGGCCAATAAAAAAGATGCAGTTAACTGCTCATTCACGTGTCATCGTTGTATCAGCGAGCAGCCAAAGCGCAGTTAGTTTTTATTTCTATTATTTTTGTATTGGTTAAAAGTGGCTTCTTGCTTTCGCCCACGGCCAAAAACAAGAACCAATACTAGATAACATAATTCAATAAGTAGAATTAATAGTCATTAACAATAAGACACTCTATTTAACAACAGAAGCTTCCAGAACGTAACAAACATATAACGTGCCGAATACCGGACACAGGATACAAAAAACCGAACCGCTCGCGGCAGTGGCTACAGAAACACTCGAACGTACATACTGTCTGCTTGAGTACACATGTTATCGGAGGTAAGCCTGCAGCCCTGTGAACCCGCGAATTTCACCTGTCTCTACATATGTTCGGGAAGTCTGGCCTTCGCAAATATTTTGCTCAAGAAACACGTGCCCAACTGAAACCAGGCATTTCACGTCTCTACGTCAATTGGACGAAGTTATGCAGATGGGAACCAACCAATAGTTTACTAGAGCTTGAGGTATTCAAGACCAAGAATTAATGTCTATCTAAACTTCGCTTGAGTGTCTATTTTCTGAGCTTTTATTTTTCTTAAGAAATTATTATTGAATCCTTCTTATTTTCTAGGACATGTTTAAACCTTCTTCTTGTACGTGTTATGATTTTCTCAAAATAAATTACTCTGTGGGTTGGCTCCTTTTTGCATGACAACGTCAAATTTACCAATAATTATCAAATGGCACGCGAGACTGAAAACAACGATATAGCGCAGTCATACTTGTAGGTTAATGGAACCGTGCATTTTTCATGTCGCCAGTCACGGTGTTGTTTTATCTGTGGAAGCATGGTTCCATAGATGATGGGCTCAACACGGATGTACAATGGTAGTAATGCGTGGTGCAGGTGAAGAATGCAGCGTCGTTCCTGACGAGCAAAGAAGGGCCTGCGAAGAGAACGACGACGCGAGCATTTTAATGAGTCCTGCCGAATGACGGGCACGAAAAAGGCGGCGGTCTTCAGAGCAGACATCAGAGGTGTTAATGAGGTCTGCGCTCTGCGTGTCATACGTCCAGTATAAATAAATATTCCGGGGACGAGCTGGAAATAACGAGTCCCTATTGTGGCTTGGTATCGATTGCTAGCAGTGTCAGGACTGGAAGAATAACGGCCACGGACGTAGATAGGCGGATGGAAAACCTAGGGCGCAGATCGAACGACGAGGTATTATTGGTCCTGGGAGAGTGATTAGACTGGAAGACCATCCACGTGCTGCCTTCTGGGAGCTGTTATCGGTTATTTCCGAAGAAGAAGACTCAATGGCCTGTTGGTAATCAATACGCGCCTGTATCCACCGTGTCAGAAACACCAGTTCTGGTGTCTTCTGTATCCCCACTGTAAGCACATTCTGTTGGTCAACACACAACTTCAAACTACGCTGCTCTATGCTACCTTAGTTACTGGCTGGTAAGTAGCCAATAAAGTGTTCATATTTTACCATTTTTATCAACGGCGGAATTGTATGACTCTTGAGTTCCTTCGTTAAAATATTCATAAACGTATATGTTCCTGATGAAGACCATTACTTACGGGCAGAGACACAGTGCCCTATACTTGCACCATCTATATTATAGTTTACGCTGTGTGTAACTAAAACCGATTCAAATGAACTGACTCCCTACTGTCTTCGCGATGGCTACATTGTGTTACAAAGCTGCGCGTTGACTACCGTGTAGGATATACTTGCTATATTTGTGATCAAGAACGCTCATTGGCTGACTGATGATGCAGTGATGTGGATTACCTTGATTGCACCAAAATGTGCTATATTATTTTTGGTTTATTTTCTACAGGACGTGTCAAATAAGTCAATGGTTATGTCTAGAAGCTATACGAACGTACAGGAGTTTGAATTCCATCTTGAATCTTAAATATTTTGTGATTATATTCGAAGACCTCCCCCAAATTCGCGTTATCATTTACTGACATACTGTCATTACAAGTTTATTGTCCTGGGCGCCACCAGATTGCATCGGGATAGAGGACATGATCAGTTTTATAAAACCGTTATGTCACATTTCCTAGTTCATTACAAATGTCATCAAAATAATTTACAACCTGTAATACTTGCTTCCCAACAATTCACATTTCTACAAACCAAAATTAATACTTAGTATTCGTAACCTCTGGTACTTCTGTACTACATTCAGTGTGTTAGAATGAGGTATGGCCAAACTTTCAGGAATAATTCCACACATAGAATGAATGAAAATATGTGATATGGATATATGTCCGGAAACGCTTAATTACCATGGTCATGGTAGAATTCAATTCCTTACATCTCGTTAAATGTCAACACAAGCAATGCAGTCCAGATGACCTTCCGTCAAGTGGCCCACCTGGCGGTGAACCTAGGAAAGAACCAATCCATTGGGTATTTGGGACATTTTCTGTACGAAGTGTTATTTACGAAGACATTTAACGAGATGTAAGGAATTGAGCTCTACCATGGTAACTAAGCGTCCATGTAACGTATTTTCTTCCTTTGGGTGTGTTAAATGTTTCCTGAAAGTTTGGCCGTACGTTTTTGTAAAATCCTGTATAACATCAGTCACTCTCCGCTTAAAATGTATGGTTCTTGAACTAGATAATTAATTACAGCTAAAGCAAACCTAACCTGCTCGTTCGTCTCACATGTGGAACTGAACTATCCACACGTGCTCCAACTCTACCACCACACTTGCTGCTGCATTGCCACCGCTTGTTGCGTCCCTCCAGTGCCGGTTTGCGACGTCGTCATTTCCGCCACTGTCTTTGTCTCCGCCGTCAACATCGCTTCCCCAAAACCCCACGCTCACAGAATTAGCGCCAAACAACCATTGCCCGGCATGCCAAAGCGAGCTAATACCGGGCCGTGACACCGATCAGATCATTCTCCCACCTTCGCGATGGATGACAAAAACTGACCCCGAAGTTTCTATGTATTTGGGACAGCTTCAGTAACCATCCGGCTACGTGTAAGGGAAAACTGACTCAGCGCATCACGTATGCGGTCTAGCATTGTCACATAACACAATACTTCACTGTAGTATAAACTGTTATACTAAGTATATTTACGATTGCACTTTCTGTCCATCTTTACTCGATTCCTTTCAACGGAGTGGCAGCGTTTAAGCCGTGTAACTTCTTCCATTTGCCGGATGTGGTCCACGGTGTCGTCGACTAAATTGTCGGTAAGTGGTAGACGTGAAACGAGCGTACAACAGCATATAGTCTGACATCTGCGAACTTCCCCTGTCACTCCTGGTCAAAGCTAACGAAACATACTAAAAAGGTTCTTAGTTTTCTGCGAGTGTTGAAATATTGTCATGCTAGCTCAAGAATTCAGAAACCGCATTGGCAAGCCAATGTATTTAAACAAATATAATACTGGTGCTCTCATTAGTAAATAAGTTGCAACTAACGTCATTGAATATGTATTAATAACAAATGCGCAGTAGGAGGAGGGTTATCTGGGATGTAAGTGCAGTTGGTACCCGTCTCAACGCACGAGGTTTTGAGAAGCGGTCTTCAAATGATTGTAGGAAATCTATACACTGTCATAAATCTCAAAACGAAAACACTGATAGGCATATAGCCACACAACGCACTGTAGAACGGCTATTTTGAATGACCCTTGCGCGGTAGCTGGATCAACTAAATCAACAGTGACGAAGAAACATTAAAATATCGTTTGCCATGTTTGCTCGTTACCGTGATCTTTGAATGATTTTCGCAGAGAGACTGTGTGACGAACTGAAGTGTTTTTTTGGATGGGAGTCATTTTCAAGTTATAATTACTAAATCGCAGAAAACCAAATACAGAAAAGGAATAAGCAGGAGAAAATGAACAGAGAAATGAAGAAACAAACCAAGAAAGCCAGGAATGACTGTAGCCAACAAACATACAAATAATTCCAAGAATACAGTGGGTATATTGTGGAAACCATAAACACGAAAACGAAATGTCAAAACAGGCAAGGACAAAACAAAGTGGATAGAAATGGTAACAATGAGACACTGACAGCAAAAACCACACAAATTAACACTGCGACAGAAATGGCAGTTGACAAGACAAGACAACGAATATAAAACAGACGAAAATAGTAAACACCCTTCGATACAACCGCTGCGATGTTTTGGGAGCGGATGTATGTTCTCGTATTCAGGTGCACGAGCGATGTGAGTCCTCTAAGACAGATTCCTGCTCGCTTGTAGCTTGCCTCATCGACTCTTAACGCAAGACGATCAACTCCTCTTGCAGCGTCTACCACGCCGTGTTAAAAGTTGCTGCCGACGACTTACTTGTTGGCTACCAAGGCATGGGTCCACCTGTGACCGAATCGCCAAAGGATAAAAGGGGGGAAAAAAAAAAAAAAAACAAAGCACATTCATTAACGGGCGCCGGTCGATAGTAATCCGACTTCGCTCCGTCTGGAACTCGATTGTCTCTCGGAGAGGCGGGGTTTGTTTTCAGCACTGTTCGGATGGCGGGTAAGGGGAGAGGGCCCCAGTGGGATGACGAAAGGGCGGGAGAGGGTGGGAAGGGAGGAAATGAAAATGAAGTAGGGTGCGAGGGCGTGATAAGGGTTGATTCATTAACTTCCTGTCCAGTGACGTCATGGCTTCGGCGCGCTCTCTCCTAGCTCGCATGCGCCGCCTGGGATCAGCCTAGAGTCTGGCAGTCAAGTACAGTCTGTGCCGCTAAACACTCTGTGGCTTCCTCCGAAGACGAAGTTATGCCAGCCACTTCACACAGAAACTCTATGTACAGTAGTGAAATAACGACGTTTTTGATGTCGGACATTTATTGCCTGCTGGAGTCTCGATATACGGAAACAACATCTGATTGGTTGAAACGTTACGTGGAAGACTCCCAATTTGTTAATCTTTATTATGTCCAGTTTGCTGGTTTGCGAATGAATCTGCGATATACTGCTGGCCCAAACGGTTCGAGCAAGGTTAACTCTACAACAGGCTAGAGAAATAATTGAACATTTATGGGCGAGTTTGACGACGCACGAATACTTTTCAACTTTAATCGGTAATTGGCTATAAAATTACACAATGTATTAATATTTACATTAGATAGGCTAAATAAACAGACTTATTTCTTAATTAAAATATTTTATAAAAATATTGTCATTTAGTGCTTTTCATTTTTATTTTCAAAATATTAAAACGTTTTTACTATCACGAAAGTTATCAAACCAGAAATAACCAGTGACGTATAGATATATTACCAATACCAGCGAAGATATCGGAAAAAAATTGTCCATTGCCAAATTAATATCTAAATCTGAGCTTCCTAACCGGGTGTAGAATTAACTTAAGTTGTTTCTTCAAGAGTGGCAGTTTCGCTTCTTTATTTTAAGTTATTCTTTGTCAGACTTTGCAACGAGTAATTAGCTAATGCGCTTTCTCTTTGCCTGTACAAAAGTGCCAATGTCAAAACGATATAATTATGATTGAAAATTGGCTCAACATTATTGCCCTAACATCGTAGGTAGCGTAAGCCGTGTCACCATACAGCAATAATAAAATATCTTATTTATTTTTTAAATGTGTTATTCATGCTTGCAGTTACACACACTCTCTCACACACATAACTATTGTTCATTCTGGTCTGCTGATACTGAACTCTGAGAGAGTGAGCGATTTTGGTGAACGCTTAAGGTGGCCGTCTGCTCAAGTCTCCGAGCGTTGTGCAAAGCTTCAACCGTTACCAGATTATTCAAAAACGGCTTATCACACGAGTTATGTCTGCTTAGTAATATCATTTAAAGAATGTTACACGTGTGTGTACCATTTAAGTTCACCCACACTCACTGCAGCATATTTCCTAGCGCCCGAAAATTGCGAAAATGGGAGTTATTGTGGTCTTGTTGAGATATGTAAGTATTGACGCAGGATCTTTTAATAGGTATAGGCGTGTACAATATAGCTTTGTCTTTATTAATGTGTCATAAAATTGTAAGGTCAGCCGGGAACGTCTCATACAGGCGTGTGGTCTGCGAGAAGACTCTACCAGTTCAGTGACTTGCACATAGAGGCTAAGGTGAGGCGTGATGTCAGTGCTGTTTCGTCCTTACCTCTTTCGCACTTCCTGGCCTCAAACGCGCAAAATACCTTCACCCATCGATATCTTGAGCGCTGGTGAGCTGAGTATGGAGCAACGTCGGAATGAAGGGGCGGGGGAAACCGGAGATCCCCGAGAAAAGCCAACGACCAACGGCATCTTCCGGCACGATTCTCACGTTCAAAAATCTGGGGACCGACCCTGCCGGGAATATAACCCGGATGGCTTTTGTTGGAGGCGATTGGTCTGGCCACCCTACTTACTGTATCAAACTGAGAATCGAATAACGCAGTCTGTGCACGTGCTGTGTCAAAAGAGTGGACTTCCGGTAAGCTGTAAACACCACCATTAAATTAAGACAAACAAACTTTAATGAATGGTAACAGTTCCGATACAAGCCGACTTTATATACAGTCAATTCATTGATTTTATCAGTTTCGATGCGAATCTTCAGAACGTCTACTACTAATTGAGGTGATTTCAAGATGTTCCTGTGTGTTACCGAACGTCTCGAGAGGCGTAACTTGTAAGCCGTATACACAATCTCAATAATTTTGGTTGGTACATTACAAATGTTCGATATGTTGCCCCCTTGCTATCCTGCACACATCAAACTTGTAATCAAGTTCTTGCTGAAGCTTATGTGGCATGTCACTGTCAATGCGATCGAAAGTGTTGACGATGCGAGCACGTTGATCCGTTAAATCAAGTTTTAAAAGTGGCACAAACACTATATCCTTCACATAGCCGCACAAATGTAAGTAGCAGGGGGTTATGTCAGGGGATCGTGGAGGCCATAACAGAGACGTTATCATCATCCCCACTACGGATCGACTTGGAAATCTTTGATTCAGGAATTCGCGGACATCGCAATGGAAGAGCGATGGAGCGCCATCCAGTTGGAAGAAATAGTCTTCACTGTCTGTGTCGACCAGAGGCGTGAGTCAAAGTTCTGTCATGTCCAGAAAATTTTTCTGTTGTATGACGTTCGTAGAAAAAAGGGCCGCGAAGTTTGGATTTCAAGATGGCACAAAAACATTAACTTCCAGAGAGTCATGAATATGCTCAGTCACACCATGGAAGTTTCCTGTGCCCTAGATACAGATATTGTGCCTGAACAGTGCGTCACTAAGACAAATATCTGTGCATCGCTGAATACAAGTTTATCACAAAAGTTGTTAACATAATCCATAGGTAAGTTGTTCCAATCGGTTGCACCAGTGAAGGAAAATGATTGTGTCTGCAGGTTTTAACACTCGCAGCGATAGCAAACGATACGGCTTCTGACTCATGTGTTTTCTCAGGATCCTCTATACTGTCGCTCGAAAAACACCCAATTCTCTCCTAGCATTCCGTGTTGATTTTTTGAGCTACGCATGAAACTAGCCCGCACAAGCTCAGTTGATTGTTCAGGCACTGGTGTATGACCCTGTATTTTCCCTTTCAGAAGTATCGTGTAGCAGTGAATTGTTCGTACCAACGACGTATAGTTTTTTCACCAAGATTCTACACTGAACTTCGCTTGGACTTGTTGTTGAACGGTTTTCGCCGAGCTACTTGCATGGAATAAAAGGACAGCGTATGATTTATCGCTGTTTTCCACTGTCTTACAACTGCCGCGCTAATAGCGGCGAAAGTCGATGTCTGTAACACAGAACGAAAATGGCGAATGTCTGTATGCGTCTGCCAAGTTACGCTTCGAGACGGTCAGAAGTAGGCCTACACTTACAGCAACATCATTAAATACATTTAATCATTTTGGACAAGCCGTACTATAAGTACCTGCATAGTGTCGAAAATTTTGTTGGCTGCTGTACTTGAGTTACACAGTGTCGTCATTTTCTTTGTTGACAAGGAGCTCTGCGGATTTCCAGACCTATATGCTAAGTAATAAGATATTTTAACTCTCACATAACACCTACAAATGATATAATGATGTCAATTTACGAGAAGCAAAACTCACAAGCGGCAGTATAGATTTGTTTTCTATATGACACACGCTAAGTCTGAAATTTAAAACGGCGCCATTGCCAACAGCTAAACGCTAATTAATCTACGCACAGCTATTATGACTCCTGATTCAGCATTTCATACCAGAACATTATTAAATTTTAATTAACACGAGAAAGTTATTCAGTAGAAATGAACTCAGGCAACCGAAATCATTAATTACACGAGTGAATGTACATAATATTTTTATTTTCGGTGTTATAATGTTTTTAGAGTATTAACAGTGTTTTTAAGAGTGAATGAAACTGTAAGATCTAGGTAACTAACTCCCCGCAAAATCCATTACTTCAGTATCAAAGAAAACAATTCTGGTCAGCCCAATCATAATAGTGAGAGCTAGTTTCACACTTTGGCTAGCTGACGGAAATTTATGAGCATAAATGAAATATTGTTACAAGTACTTGCGAAAACTTACATGTAGGCAACTCTGTACTGTTTGGGATAGAGGTCTTATAATTAGAAACAAAAGAGTTGAATTATTTATTTATGTATTAGCTCACAATGCTTATAAATATACACAAAACACAATCAACTATAACTTTCACAACACCCTTCATTATGCACGCAATTAGTACTGTGCCAAAGAAATGTTAATTAACTTTGACAATTAAAGCACAAAAAATATTTACCATTAATAAAAGACTGCAAATCACGATAAAATTCAGTCATATATCCAATCGACAGTCCCTCAAACAGTGACAATGTACAACCTTAACAGTCCGAAGTGGTGATGGCTCGCCATGAGCTGCACAGCACGCCGAGTGCACCACTGTCTTCACTCTTGAAGACTTCGGTTCTACTCCCGTCGCGCACCTCCTTGTTGTCTGTCGACCCGCAGCAGCTGTCCTCTTGTTCCGCCCAATACTGCTCCGAGGGAATGTGCCTGTAGCCTCAAAGTAGACTCTGACGTCACCAAGTTGCCTTCACCAGTCTTTCTCCACAACCATAGCACCTTCCTCTAACACGACAAATAGCGAACTCTCCCAAATCTGTTGATTCGGTGCTTTTATACTCTGGCCAAACTCCGGGGATTCACTTCATTACAGGGGTCTAAAATTATACATTATATCATGCTCCGGATGTGACTTAAGCCTCATAGGCCGGCCTCGCACGGATAGGACGCAGTTCAAACAGGTCTCTGACGTAGTTCGTCGGAGGTTTACATCATGGGGCAGTCCGGCTAGTGAGTCATGGGCCAGCCCTCAAGGTGTTTCGACACAGGCCCCAGCCAGCCAGCCCTCCGAATTACAGCATGCAACAGTATTAACAAGTTCAGCCTGTGCTATATTTTGGTTGAAAACACAAGTGTGTGTTTTAAGTTTTGAGATTCAGATAAAACTATCTGTTCATGAAACTATATTTTAATATGTAGCCTAATATATTGTTACAAGTTTGAGGAGCACAAACTTTATATGTGGGCAATTCCCACGAGTTCTTTAGGATAGAGGTCTTATAATTACAAATAAAAGAGTTAAATTAAGTACTGGATTTAATAGCTCACAAAGCTATGAAATACACAAAACAGTAATCAACTAGAACTCTCACAACACAATTAGTTATGCACACAATTACTCCTGTGTCACAGACACGTTAGTTAACTTTGACAATTAAAGCACAAGAAAAGTCTACCATCAATTAATTAAACACTATAAATCACAATAAAATTCAGTCATATATCCAAT
>PNEQ01095977.1:0-56185 GCA_003012365.1 Medauroidea extradentata
GTAGGTTAGTCGTTCTACCATTTTACATTTGTTACATGTAGTTCAGAAACGTTTATTTTATAGAAATATTTCGTGAAAGTGATTAACAGAAGCGTTAAATAACAAGATCTGAAGCAGAAATCGTTGAAACATATTCCAAAGTCTGTGTAAATATATGTTGAAAGAGTTAAACCGTTTAGAATGCTGCGTAAGAAGGCGGTAACCAGTGAAATCGAACGTAGCTCCGTCGCTAGCGCGCCGCGAGCAGAATTCAAGCCGGTTGCGGGTGGGTAGGCAGCCCACTTGCCAGTTCTGTGTTGAATCGAAACACACTGTACATGCAATTTCCACGCAATATGCTGATACTTCTTTGGAGCTCAGACACACAATTCTTGGAACTTCACCTGCAATGCAAGGGCGCACAGTGTGGTAATTTCACAATCTAGGAGGACAAAAGTATGCATGTAAAAGTATAATAATGCAATTTATTATATGTTTTGAACACAAGAGAATGAAAATGTATGTTTCAAGGTAGATTACAAGTTGTATGAATGTACATACATAGAAACCAAACTGAAAATAAGAACCGCACAAACGAAGTGCAAATACCTGATACAGAAAATGTAAGATACCCCACAACAAATCAATAAATGAAAAAATTTATATTAATATAAATACATATTAATATATATTTAATTATCACTTACAGGCTAATACATTGTCATTTAATTTGTAAAGCATATGAAACAAAATGTTAGGGGATATATATATGTATATATATGTGTATATATATGTATGGAACAAGATAATTGCTATTTACCAAATGTTTTGTGTGTTTCAAGGTAGATTACATGCCATTAGCATGTATTTACGTACGAAAACCAAACTGAAACTAAGAACAAACTTGCAACCACAGAGATAAAGTGCAAACACTTGAGACGGAACATATAAGATACCTTAGCATAAATCAATAAATGATATGTACATAAACGAAAATAGTAATAAATTTACTAACTTATGTTATATTGTTTGATTTAATAGGAAATATATGACGCACTGCAATAATAGTTATTCTTACAATTAGCATCAATTAAATATGTTTGAAGAAAACACTTGCAATGTAAATGGAATAATCACAATGCAAGAAGTGCAATACGTCAAATTACGCATCGCTATTTTCTGAACCACTACTACTCAACTGGTCTGTTGAGTCATGCGATGAATGACTGTGTTCTTCATTTTGCAAATGCAATGAAGGCGCCTCCAATAGATCGACCACTTCTTTCTTTGTACGACTGCGTTTTGTGGTAGGGTGGACTCTTAAACTCACAATAACTGGGTCAGAGTAAATGAGAAGTCTGGCTAGGAGGTCGGTATTTGTGTGAATTCGTGATGTTTCCCTCGTAAACAATTCTCGGTATGTTCTGTTGTGTGTATTTCTACTCTCTTGGACTTCCTCCGAGAGCTGGCCTATTGGGATAATGCAAGCAGAGATGACGTATTTTCCATGACATAAACTTTGTGTACACTAACTGCCATTGGGTACCAAGGATATCTGTTCACATACAATTCTCTTGTGGATTTTACATGTGTCTCAAATTTATCAATATTGACCTTGAATCCTGACCCTAACACCTCCATATCACATAAAAATGTTTAATGAGATCAGCATCAACACCGGTAATTCTTGCAGATATTTCTGCATGTCTGAAAAATCTTCGAGCAGTGTTGCCATCATTCGTGTTTCCAGTTTGCTGTCGCGGATAGTCGACAAGCAAACCCAGTTCTTTTTTGAAAGTCTTATTGCACTTGTTTCTTTTTCTCGGCAACAGTGTTTTTACTGTCTGCTCCTCATACCTGCCAGCTCTGTATCTGCAGTCTGTATGGAACATGCAGGATGCATTCAAGGAAACGTATCCGAGAATGAAGAGGAGACAAACCAAATGCGAGAAAGTCTCTGTTAACAGATTTAGCCGAAATATAAAGCAAGTCATTCATTTCGCTCGGTTTAGCTCCACATAAATAGCATCTTTGAGTAGAAGCACATGATGAAATAGCGTTGCAGACTTTTCCGTCCATCATGCAGAGAATTAATGTAGTTCTTATCTTGACATCTGTGTTGTTGACATGTATTTGTGTAGGTTTCAGGTTACTGACTTGATCCTGAATTCTTAGTGTTTCATACATTATCACTTGCACTGTTTCTTTAGCGAATATCAATTTAATAGGTCTGCAGTGCCTTGTGGATGATGGTGCAGGGTTATGCGAAATTATTCTTTTGTCTTGTACAGTAATCAGTTGGATTGGCACCATAGAAATTGAAAATAGACTGCTATCAGTTTGACTTTCATCAGAAAATCTTTGCTTATATCTGCTTTGTTCAGATCCATCGCAACCCCATTTGAACACAAATTCTAGTTCAGCATTCTCAGATAAATCTGCTGTCATGAAAACGTCTTTTTGAACTTCTTCTAATCTTTTGGTTGTGTGGTCTACAAAAGATTGTAGTGGGACTTCTGCTTATATTTTCTGTGACAAGTGATCATAAAGGATAACATTTCTCTTTAGCAGTTCTCACTTTATCGTAGGCAGGATAAAGTTCGTTGTGCAACATTTTGCAGTTGTTACGAATAATATTATAATATTGGTGAGTTGAGAGATTTGCATCAACTATTAAAGCCAGAGCTTCGTCTGGAGAAATTTGTGCCTTGTCTTGTGTTTGGTGGAATGCTTTGCGAGACGTCTTCATTGCTGTCCCCCTCTGGGGCGAGGTACTTTTAAGCTCCCAGACAATTGTAGCAGAATCCCTTTTACCTTCTTGTTGCAACTTATTTTCCGTGGCTAACGATAGCTCCTCTTGACTTGTTTGTTCAAGTAGCATTTTACTTTTAGTTTTTTTATTTTAAACTGCATTCGGTAATTGATTTTTGTGTCCTACCCCGTTAGCTTTGCGAAGTGCTACGTGTTGATTGCATTACATCAACAAAGTTGACTCTCCTCTGAAGCCAGGAAGAATTATTTGTTTCAAAACGTTCGTGATGTCTTGATGCTTTGTTCCATTTCTCTTCAGTTTTGTGGCAAAACGTTCTCAGAGTTGCCTTAATAGCTGATAGTGTTTCATCGGACAGTACGTGTTGATCAACTGATTGCAAAACGTACTCTAGTAAGGCGTTTAAACGTGTTGGACGTGAGGTAGCTAGCCATATATATGTCTGATGGGAAATTTTGAATGGCATTGTACTAAAATGCTAAAATCAGCTCAGTGCGCAAATATGCGCAAGATTATTTTCGCGATTTACAAATGATATAAGTCCACCTTGGAGGAGCATGTGATTTCACCTTGGAATAATAAGGAATAATGAACGAAATGTCACTTTCTTTATGTAACTGTAAACTATAATATATGTTCTACGTACTCACAGTTTCAAGGCTCTGCTTCGTCCGTCAAACTATACAGCTAAACTCAACAAGTTCCACCTTTACACACACACACACACACACATATTGTGTCACCAATTATATGCATACTGCAAACAGCCGTTAAATGTCTCATGCGACGCGTGTACTGGGCGCTACTGCCTGCCACCTCTGTGTGTATGTTTTAACAAGTTGTGACGTGTATCCACACACAACCAACTTAGACACCGGGATAACAATGTCACTTATATAAAATATGGTCATTCTACTATGGGAATATGTGATGCTTATGCCCGTATGTATCTTTTGCAAAATTGTTTTTTGTCCCCCTAGATTGCGAAAATATCACACTGTGCGGCAAATAGAACATGCTCTCTATTTCGATGCAAGTTGCGTGGAACAAGCAATGTATGATTGGCCATTCTCTGAAGTAAATGTATGCACGTAGTTGTGAGTATAAACAAAAACAACAAACACCATATGAACATGGAATCGATACCAGTGTTTTTTTTTTGCAGTTTTTGGACGAATACTATAACACAAAATCACCAAGTTATCACAACAAATATTTGTGCGAGAATGCATTAGGCGGTGGTCGCGTCTGTATCGGAGTTCGGGAAAAGACTACAGTACCACTGAAAGAAAAAGAAAAAACTAGTTCCTACATGGTTCACAATTATATTAATCTTCGTCAGATAACATTTCCATCACTGCAAGTGTACATCTTGTGCTTTTAAGTTATCCATTTGTTCTAAACTTTTGGCGGGAAGAAAACAAATTGCATGTATATTGTGTGGGGAAATTGCGCTGTGTAAAATGGACTTTGAGAGATTGCATGCAATTATTGCACGAACAATTGCGCGCAAGGAGTTGTGCGAGAAATAAATTGCGTCGTGTAAAACCAGCTTTAGAGACGATTCTCATGTTCAAGAAGACAGAAAACTGAGAACTAAGTCTGCCGTCGCTTGAGGTGAGAAACCATCCAGCATTCACCTGTAGCGGTTTTGGTATACAACGGAAAACCTAATTCAGGATGGCTGGACCGGGAATCAATTCCAGGTCCTTCCGAATGCGAGTCCTGTGTTCAAATACGCCACCTCATTCGGTTGTTGTAGTCACAACGCAAATGCACGAGACTGCCGCGAACTTGCTGACCTTTCTTCTTGAAGGGCAAGTAGTCTGTCGTGTGACACGACTAATTGCTAATTAATTGTCCGCGCGAAACGGCAGTTAGGAGAGGGCCCCTGGGTGTGTCGACCGTAATGTCGCAGGCGGTGATTGATGTTGGTTGGTCGGCCAAGGTGCCTGGGTTTCTGATAGATGGTCGTCTTACCACACGCAACACATTTTCCTGGCTCGGCATCCGCGGTCTACCGCATCGATGATGTCATTTATCTGGAGCTGTTAGCGCCACATTTTGCATTGGCCAATGTCGATGTCATGGGATAAAGTTAACTCTGGTGTACGTGATTATATGTCGTGCCACTGTCCGAATCTCCCTCTCCGGAAGACAAATATTGTCCAGACACAATAGTTCGATCGTTTCTGGCGCGTACACGAAGTTCTTTTAATTTAAATCAGTTACAACTTATTTGATCTTCTGGAATGTATGACACGAAGCCTGACAAACACAGAAATTGTACGTTTGGAAAACAAGACTTGTAAATATTACGATACACAAATGTGTGTTACTAAATACTTGCGTCATTGTGCCCCTGCGATATTACCACGAACATAATTTTTACTGTGGGAATGTTTGACTGACTGAACTGTTAATTTTGACATATTGTTGTTGCAAGATCGCTGAAAACCCACAGGAAAGCAAAAGAACAAAACACCCACATATATGGTTATGTATTACCTTTCAGACGTACCTACTACCTAACCAAGTTTCTTTTCAGTGAATGATTTTTGATTTTGTTAGATATAAACATACTCTTGTATATGCATATATATATATGAGCCTGTTAAAGCCAAAGTGGTGTAAGTCACACTATCCGTCAGTTGAGATATAAAGCCTTTCAGTAAAGTTGTTACAGAATACATAAACTTCAAACTCAAATGTTGTGAATGAAATGTGATAAATTGCGATTATTTTAACTATTTATTATTGTTTGTATCCTTTTCACATATGTACAGGAAAATTGTCAGGCCCTAAAGTAACTTAACACCATTTTGGTTATAAACGGTTGAATGATAATGTAAATATGAAATCTGCAACCACAACAGATTTTGTAATATAATTGCTTATAACAATACAGCTATGAATTATAATGGAAACATCTCAACATATCATCACAAGTGTCCCAAACAATATTTGGTTACTTAATATAAGTATTTTCATCAGCATCTAGAGGTCCGATGTTCAGAGGATTCTGCTGTAACAGTCTGCATAATGTGTTGTTTCACAACACTATGAGTAATTTGCATGTAAAACACTTTTTTAACACCTCTTTGCTTGTGTTAGTTACTCAAAAGTCGCTAATGTCTTCAGCATCAAATGGCCCGAAATCTTCGGCGGAGTCCGTAATACGAAGATTCTTGTAGTTTTCGTGGTTGATATGGGTTATGTAAGGCAAAATATCGTGCATGGCCTGTTTTTTTTTTCCCTTTGTCACAGTCCTCGGTTCATCGTGTAGTTGAGTTAAAGATATGTTTGCAAGAAATACTGGTCGTCCCCGTTTTGCTGATGGTTTGATGTTTAAGGTGGAAAATTGTAGCTCATCACATATATTCTCCTTGTAACAAATTTGGATTGGGTCAGTTTTCTTGTACCGAATCCACTGCATGGCAAAATATCTGTTGGCTCTTACTATACAGGCGGCTGCGAAGGGCGAATGGTCAGACCATTCGCCTCCCACCAAGGCGATACGGGTTCGATTCCCGGCGGGGTCAGTCCCCGGATTTTCGCATGTGGGAATCGTGCCGGACGATGCCGGTGGTCGGCGGGTTTTCTCGGGAATCTTCGTTTCCCCCGCCCATTCATTCCGGTGCTGCGCCTCTGCCCACCTCATATCACCCTTCATCAGCGCTAAAGACCTCGATGTTAAGCGCTGACCAAAGTCTCGCACTCACATACTGTTACTATACAGTTCGACTGAACCAAAGTCCAAGTCATTCGGAAGGTAGGAATGACCACTTTGCAAAAACTTTTGGTCAAGGTCAATTATTTCGGTGTTGTTGTTTTCACTAAGACAAGCCTCAATAAAAGGAATGCAAGTTTACAATTCCTATTTTGTCCCTTACATGTATCACTGTACATGTCCACATGTTTAGCTGTTGATGCCCTACTTTCTGTGTGTTTGACGACACATGCACCAATTTCTTGTGAGCGTCGAGATCCTATAGTTTCGTCACTACAATACATGTATTCTATTCCACTTGAGAGCTCATGACAACCTAAATTATATACGTACAAATTACGTTTATAATATGCTATTTGGCATGTCAATTTAGGGATTGGAAAGGTTTCCGCCAAATCAGTTGAGAAGGTGTAATAAGCAGAATGTTCAGCCTCTCTTTGCGTAGCCTCCCTTACTTATCATCTTTTAGTAAATGAAGCTCGTGTTGCTGTCGAACTTTCTTTTCGTTTTTATCTGTTGAGCAGTCGAGCTTAATTTTGAATGTATCACACTTCATACATGTATCCATGTGTTGTGCATGAAAGTATAAATTGAACTCTGAATAAAAGTAAGTTCTTCGGTAAATGTGTTCTTTTACTAATTCTTTACCTTCATCCTTGTAGAGGTTGTATAACGAGCGAATATTTAAATTTTATGACAAATATTTCCTGTTTGGGTTGTGCGATCTTTTGTAATGCGTTTGGTACGAAGGGAATGTTGAAATGTGTTTTCGTATAATTTCCATTTGTTCGTCAGGGATTTTATTGACTGGGACTCTTTTTTTCCCCGATGTCTGAGCCGGGTGACGGTCCAGTTTGTTTGTGTATTTCTTATGGCCCTACTCATCCTACCATCTGGAACTTGGTATGTTTCTAGAAAATGTTGTTTATATACATTCACACTAGTTCCATCTATTTGGGGGAGATGATACTGGTTTGTACAATGCCTTGGTGGTCGAACAGCAATTATTGGCCAACGACGCTGTGGCGTCGCCTGTTTTAAAGCACCACATAGGCTATAGTTGCATTTTGGGCAGAGAATATACCTATTTTCCAAAATAATTCAAATGCATTTTTTTCGTGCATCTTCTGAAATTTTTTCAATATAGGTTTTTCTACAGTTACAATTATGGTTCGTAAATCTTTTCTCATTTACTGATTTACCTTTTGCAGTTGTGTAGGATTTTCCTACATTTCGCCTTCTCTTTCGTGCTTGTTTCTTGCTTTCCCCTCGTTTCATCTCGTTTTCATCTTTCGGCATCGTTTTGGCTTATTTTCTTTCTTCACTATCACTGTTTTGTGGTGGTGTTCCAATCACATTCTCTTCCCCATTTTCATCTTCTTCTGGAACAATGAAACAATATATTATTAGCAAAAACCTTTGAAGCAGTAATAATATGTGAATTATATTTTGCGAACAATTTGCCTTTGGCGTAATGGAATACATCCATTGCAGTCTAAAATTGTGCTACTTTTTGCTATAAATTTAGTTTCAGGTTATCTTATATTGTGTAGAATGACATGTGCTGATTTCAAAACAATTATGGTTATTTTTCTGCTGCCAAACACTTTGCTGGTAAATCAGAACTACGCCAATTCTTGATTGCGTGTTTTCTGCAGTCGTACAAGTGAAAGACTTCCTGACAGACATATAAATACGATGTTTTTTTTCTTCAATCAGCACCACTCAATTTGCAGTGTAACAGATGCAAATATAAATAAGATACTGTAAAGTGAGGTTGCTTTGCACAATATTGAAATACCTTTGCGCCACAGGTTTTTGTTTTACATGGACGATTGCATCATTGATTGAGACGTCACAATTCACAGTTTTAATGATAAAGAATACTTCAGGGTGAAAGGTATCTTGAAGTTACTTAATGAAATAAAATTTAAGAGGTGGTGCAAAGTTGCCCTTAGAGTTGCAAAGTAACTTCACTTTACTGTATCTTGTATGTAACCCTTTAATATGGTGACCCTCCCTAATTTGAGAGGCGTTGACAGTAAATGTTTGTTCTTCCGTTTTATGTTTTTAAACTCCTATGTTGGATATGTATTCCACTAGAGCCCACTCTATTGGCCCAATAAGCTCGAGCAGATCGTTAAGGAGTACAAAAAACGTCATTGACAAGGCCACGTGCCGGAGCGTCTGTAGCACGCGAGTAGAGCGCGAGCTTGGCCGCCCAGGTGCCCCGACGTGCGCCGTCAGGTGCAGGGAGAAGGGGATGGGGTGTGCAGGTGGCGGCCGGCCGATCAATGCAGCGCGAGCGCCCCAAAATAGTAGCGACGGCCGCTGCTGCGCCGCGCGTGCCGACAAGTGGCCCCTGTTCTCCCTCCCCTCTCCACCCCCACCTTTGATCTGAGCCGGTCACGCACGCCACACGCCTCGCTGCACTTGGCACACAAACCTCCCGAACATTTGCAGTAGGGTGGGTCACGGTCGCTTGAGCGCACTCCAAGCCAACGTTCTGGGATAAAATATATTCTTTCTTACGCTACAGTGATGGCGGAAGGTATACACACATCAGCACTTTACTCCTTTAAAAAACATGTTTATAATATGTAACTAGCTGCCCGGCTGCGGCTTTGCCTGCGTGGAATAATTTAAGCCCGCGATCTTCTATTTATCTCAAACAATTGCAAATAACTCTAATATTGTTTAACCAAATGCTTTCGAAAAATGTGAGGCTGTGTATCATACGATACACAATTTTGGCAGAGCGTTTTTCAAAATAATATACCGTTTGCTAGCAAAAATTTTTTTCCTTCACTTAGGCTTATTTCGACAACAAAATATGTGATCAGGGGCAAAAATATAAAAATCCATTTGGTGTATTGTAACAGAAAAATTCAGCTACAAACGACGGTATATGTGTTAAATTTTTTATATAGGGTGTTAATTCACGTTTAGAAAACCATTTTCGAAACCACTGCAAAACTAAAGAGCGAGGCCTTAATGTAAACAGCAACTCTGTGAAAAATATTGGTTTGTTGTTGTATCCTCTTTTTATGTAATTAATGCCGTAAGACCATGATGCATGATTATTGCTGTTCATACGATAGGCTAGATATTTTTGAGTGCTAAACGAGAGAAGATATCGAAAAACTGTTGCAAAGTTTGTTAAAAATTGCTTTTACTATGTAATCATACTATTTCTAGACCAAAATTAATATAAATTTTGCTAATTAGTTCATTAATGAGTATTCACTTAATTGCATAATTACTTTAAACCACTGTACTGTGTATTTTGACTTGGAAAAATCAGTTAACGTAGTCTATACATTATTTTCAACAAAACTGTGCTCTCGTTTAGAATTTTAAAAAAATATCGTAAAAGCAGTAAAAATGATGGATCACGGCCTTAATATATTTCAAACAAAGATTTTTACGTTGGAATCAGTCTCGTCAAACCAAAATAACTCGATTGTCCCTCGCAGTTGTCCAGCTGCCACTAATATGTGCGTATATAATAGCCCAATAATTCCCGTCCCTAAGTAATACACGGGATACAATCCCGAAACCTTCCACCATACCGTAGACTAATATAATTCCAAACGAATGCTTCAAGGCAGGTCGTAAGAATTCTTATCATCATGTGTGTACTGGTACAAGACCAAAGACGTTTCTTTATGAATAGGATAGCAGAAAATAACACCTTTTGAATTGCTTCTCCTTAGTCTTTTCGGGAATTCTGTAACATTTTACTATTTCCCACACCCTTAATTATCTATTTTAATAAAATCTTGAATTTGGTTTGTAAATGTTTGCGTAAGCTTCATTGTAATTAAGTCACCTCGAGTTATCAACGGGTTTGAAAGATACAGATGATTAATTTGAAATACGCTTTATTTTTAACGGTTTTCGAGGTCGAATTTCAAAAATCCTGAAATTACTTTTTAGATATTTACATAGGCTTCATTTAAAACAATCATCTTGAAATTTCAGCTAACTAATTTAGGAGATTCAGATGATTAATCTGAAACATTATGTATTTTTTAACGGCTTATTAGTTTTAATTTCGCAAAAAAATCCTGTTAATAGGCTTACATTTTATATATTTACGTAAGCATCTGATTATTCTGAAGAAAAAATTACCTCGGTATCCTACGAGAAATCAAGGACTGATGAAAAACACATTTTACGGCTTCTCATACCCATAATTTTCGAATTTCGCACAATAGAAAAATTTGTTAATACGCACTTGTTTGGGCAATATTTAGAAGTTAAAAAAAATTAACTGTTGCTTTTTAGGTTAATGAGACTATCAGGGATTCTTTGAAAACGAATTCGTTCCTTTAATTTTCGAATTTCAAAAATCGCCTTTTAGTTGGTGCCTATAAGGGGAAGCTGTTTTGGCTGTGCGTTGATGAGTGAGTGAGTGAGGACACTTCATTTTGTGTATGTGTGTGTCTATGTTTGTAATATATATATATATATATATATATATATATATTACAATCCACAACTTACACAATATGGGAGATCAGTACCCACCAATGATGTAATAACGGAACTTGGAATTTAACTAAGCCTACAAATTTTCTATAATGTTTTATGCTACAACAAGGCAGATGTAATAGTTTATTTCATTGTATAGAGCTGGTATTGCTCGGCTACTAAGTTATCGCTCACATTATACATATAACCACCCGTAGAAATGAATACCTGTCTTCCTTCAGGAGGTTGCTAGTAAAAGGCTAAGAAATGTAATGTTATGGCAATTTGGTAATGCTTAAGAAGGTAATACATGTTACGTGTCAGACATGAGATTTTAATAAATCTCATTGTATGGAACTTGAAGGAAAAATTGAAGAATTATAAAATGGCAGGTAATTATCACCCTTAAAAATGTACCCAGCGAAATAACACACATTTTTCTGCGATGAAAGCAACTTACTTTTGCCAGTATCACACAATCCGCACAATAAATATGATGCTTTAAATGTCACTGCCAAAACAGCAATCGCGCATACGGTATAAATACGAGCTAAAGCTTAAGTGATGTATCCGCTGCATTACTGAATTGAAGACTTGCATACATGGCTTAGCAGCGTACGTTTGTACTAACTGCAGTGGGGCGTCGAAATGTGAACTGTCTGAGGTACCTCCTCAGCAAATATCTTTATAAAAATTGCTGCGACTTGATTATATTGTCTTTACTGTGAAATACGTTGTAGGTAAGTGCATTATTACTATTATAAAACAAAAAACATAGATTAGGATTCCCATGGGTCTTTTCTGCCGGAGTGAGTGAGGAATTTTGGTCCGCGCTCCGACGTCTTTAGCGCTGGTGAGGAGTGACATGAGGTGAGTATGGAGCAGTACCGGAATGAAAGGGCTAGGGAAACTGGAGATCCCATAGAAAACCCGCCAACCAACTGCATCGTCCGGCACGATTCCCACGTGCGAAAATCCGAGGACTGACCCCGCCGAGAATCGAACCTGGATCGCTTTGGTGGGAGGCGAACGGTCTGACCATTCGGCCACCGCGGTCCTTTCTGCCAGAGAACGAGGGTATTCTGATAAGTGGGTGAGGGAAAGCTCTAGAATTACAGCTCGAACCATCGCCAGTAACTCGCGACATATATAAAGAGAAACGCATCATTTTATACCAAAACAAGCAGTTTATAAGGCCCGGGTTTACAGACCTTGAGGTAAACATTAAGAAAAAATGTGATTTTGTCCTGGAATATGTAATGAAAATGGCTATATTTCGTCAGATGGACCAAAACTTGTGCATAACGCAATATTTAATTACATCCTCAGAAGATAACTTAATCTGCTAAGTATGACGGGGAAATGTACTGTTTTCTGATAATATGGGCTTTTATTGCGTACGGGATTTGTTGTTTATGATAGTAAACTTAGTACGCTATCGGGAGATCATTTGTATGGCGTTGCTAAAGCCTAGAAAACATTTCATTTTATAACAACACAATATACCGAAGCATACGGTGTGGTAAACTGAAGTGACTAACTGTACTAGATGTTCAAAAACTCACTCGAAATGTTTCGTATGATGAATCCTATTGAATAAATGGCGATAGATATATATGTCTAGCTCATCGCTAGAGTAACGGAGAGTGTGTAGTGGTGAATAACACTAGGCCTTCGATTTTTTAAAAACAGTATTTACTGTTATTCGAGTTCTGTTACATACATCAACTGTCAGAGCGACGACGGTGACATTTTTGTATGCTTTTTTGATGAAAACAGAATCTACTAGCCGCTTGAACCAAAACCATATTTTTTGTTCAGAGGGACAAACGAACTGAGTACGACGACTGTTTAAAATGACCATACCACATGATAGCGAAAATCTATGTTGCTATTTTTAGAATTTGTAGGCGGGTGTTTTTAAAGCTGTTTTTTTCCAGTGCTGTTTAGATCTTGATAGGATCTAATGTTGAACAAGAATTGGCTTTTTGTTCACCGCCGTTTTTGATAGCTTGCGAAAATATGATTTTAAAACTTAAATGTCTCCTATATGAGTGGGTACATTTCCAAAATTTTAATATTGAAATGATTCCACAGAAACTTTTCAAAATATGAAAAACTTAAGAAGAAAAGTGGACAAACTTAGTCGGTTTTCATTTATTGTAAGGTCCTAAATATGCATTAGTTTAGGTCGGTATGATTGCAATAAATAAAATCACAAAATTCTGTATTATATTTACATTATTATGATATATACGACACACTTAGTGTAGCTGTATTTGTAGTAACCTAGTTAGGATGCGTGGAACATCCTGACAGTGATTAGGCCTTCCATACGAAAGTACAAAATTCATTTTGATGCCTTAAATATACATAAAACCAAAGATTGTTCTGTTTGTTTCAGTTATAAGTTGAAAAATATGACTATTTATCTTAATTGTAATGAAAATAACAATTTTTTAAATATTTCTAGTAGTAGTAAACAAAAAGAACTTTACACTTTAATTCTCTGTACACATAAAATGAAAATAATTCATCAAACATCTACTGCTGATAACTCCAGAAAGGTAATGAGAAAGATAAACAAAATTAGTCCAAATGCTTCGGTACTGACAGCAAATGTTCACCCATGGTGATACAATTCAGGGGTAGAATGGTCAAACCGTTCGGCTCCTACCAAGGCGATCTGGGTTCGATTCCCGGCGGGGTCGGTCCCCGGATTTTCGCAAGTGGGAATCGTGCCGGATGGTGCCGTTTGTCGGCGGGTTTTCTCGGGAGTACCCTTTTCTCCCGCCCCTTCAATCCGGCGCTACTCCTTTCACACTTCGTGTCATCCCTCACTAGCACTGAAGACCTCGATGACCAAAATCTCTCACCCAGGAGACGGGTTTATGAACTACGCAATAATGCCAGAACGAAATACGCAAAAATTTGAACATACAAAATCAATATATACCCGTGTATAAAATGTGCAAGTACGCAAGTCTGTAACGCAAGAGTTCGCCAACTTTCAACGTCTTGCGTTTCACCGCCTTCTATATAAAGATTTTGTTTGGCGAAAACATTTGAAACTAGTTTCGCTTGTCTTTAGAATGCTGTGATTCCGCCATTTCGTTACGTGTTTTTTTTTTTTTTTTTTTTTTTTTTTTTTTTTTTTTTTTTTTTTTTTTTTTTTTTTTTTTTTTTTTTTTTTTTTTTTTTTTTTTTTTTTTTTTTTTTTTTTTTTTTTTTTTTTTTTTTTTTTTTTTTTTTTTTTTTTTTTTTTTTTTTTTTTTTTTTTTTTGTGTTTGGTTAAGAATACGTCTTGAAATCCACTGTGCTTGTATTTATTTTGTTTCTATTTCAAAATACCGAAACAACAGATTATTTACAAAGCTAAGATGAGTGACAAAACACAACTGTAATAGAAAAATACGGTGAGAAACTTTATGTTGCCTCTCCGAAATTTTGAGTGGTAGTGTTGGTTACATCGTGTCGCTTGCGATGTTTATAGACGACTGAGAGATTTGTTGCGTGTGTGTGTAGTCGTAGTCATTTAAGACCCGCAGGAAGTTGGAGTGGCCCCTTACACACGGGCGACTTTTTGTGGTTGTGTCGGGCTTCAAAAAGTCGTAGAACGTGGCGACAGTTGTTGCCGAACCTGACGACAGTTGTCGTCCGGCCCGACTACACGTGAAGCCGACATCGACTTCGTAAGTCGTCAATCCTGGAGACAAATTGGTGGATTTCACAACTGACAAGGTCTTTCTGAAGAGGAAGCGTCGCTGTTATGTGTTCGCCTCCAAAGACGTAGGAGGAGAAGGCGGTTACGGAAGTACTTTGAGCATCCAATTGTAGAAGTGCGGCCACAGTTTGGCCAGTTTCACAATCTGTAACATGAGCTATGAAATTTTCCGGATAAGTTCTTCCAGTACTTCCGGATGACAAAATTTTCTATTCTAGAACTATTGGAAGACCCGGACCAAGTATTGCGAAGAGTGACACTGTGATGAGGAAGGCAATAACGCCGGAAGAACTACTAGCAATGACACTACTTCTTTAAGCAACTCACCGATTTAATATTTATGTTTTCCTTTTCCAGTCAATTCCTTAAAGTTTGAGTAGAAAACTGTACAGACATTTTCCCATGCTCTCGTCTTCTCGATTTTATCGTTGTATTCGTCGCTTCTGTAATTCCAAATTGCAGGTTCTCCTTGGATCTCCGCTATAAAACTATCAATATCAAAATGCTCCATAATTTTGCACAATATGGCACTGCCCGCCTACACGCCACACGTATTTAATGACAAGAAGGTATGGTATGTGGTAGCTGCCTCCCCCTAGAAACCCTCGCAACTGACCCCCATCATTCGAACGAGGTTGGTAAGTCATCACGCGGGAGGAGGGAAATCGGCGGCCAACAAGTCGCTCGTGTGTAAAGGAAAACGCCGTGGTCCGGCTGTCGTCAGTGGACGGGATCGGCGACAGCTGGCGACTAGTCGTCGGTCTGTCGCTGGGAAAACGCTCGTGTGAAGAGTACGGCGACTCCCATTGGAGCCAGTGCAGAATGCGGGTCAGCGACAGTTGTCGTCTAGCCGTCGGTATTTTGTCGCCCAACCCGGCGACGAAAAGTCGCTCGTGTGTAAGGGGCCTAGCTTTAAGTTGCTACTGTAGTGAATAGTGTTTGAATTCGTAAACATGTGTGTGTACCTGCATTAGTGAATATGTATTACGCTTCGTAAGATAGGAACACAAATTCTAAGTGGCAGGCAATAATTTAATTTTTTTTTACTGAAAGTTTTAGTTGTTACCTGCAGTGCAAAAGATGAAGCAGAATAATATCGCGTTAGTTGAAAAAAGTCTTGCCCCTGCTTTACAGTTTACCGTCGAAAAGTTTTTAATTGGGAAACTTGTGTATTCCAGTGGCTGGATGGATAGCCACTGTGAAATTTTTCATTGATCTATCTTGGTGAAGTAATAACAACGAACTAACAATTTGCGCCGACATTTTTACTCTGCAAAAGTTACATTTTCTGACCAGTTTCTTCAGGAATTATAAATTTGCATCCATAAAATATACTATTATTTACTGTACTTTAATTAATGATGGAGAGAAATAAATAAGATAAAAGTGCAAAAATAGCAGTACTAAGTAAGTTGCATTGAGGGTTCCCAACAGAAAGTAATAAAAAAAAAAGACAAAATATGTTTTAGATTTATAATCTATGTAAACCTAACATGTTGAACATTTAAATATCGACATGATTTTTCGGAATCCGACACCCAAGGGAAAGAGAAGTGGGAAAAGGAGTGAAAAGTATTTTCAATGAATAGTCAAACTATGTCGAACTTAACGGGATATCGCCGTACTCGGCCACGACGACGCTCAGATCATTCTTGCAATATGCAGTGGTAATTTTTCTGAAGAAGATACTACTAATATCTTCGAAGTACTCGGACAAACGTTTTTGGCTGTGTCATAATGCACATTTTTTTTTCATCTGGGTCTTCAATTGTGCTTATCTAGGTTTTGTCATTGCTTCGTTTTTTAAAGGTTTCGAGTAGTTAAGTTTTTGTGTCAACCTCCTCCTGTGTTTTACATTGTATACTTGGATAATCCCTGTAAATTCAGTACATGTTACAAATTACATAACGCGATGTGATTGGATTTTGTTGTACCTATGTTGCTATCTACGTAGAGATCAGGCAAATTCGCGAATTCATTTAAGGAAACGTTAGGTTTCCAACTCTTGTACACGTAATACGAGATTGGTTCAAAAATCTTCCTTGAGGACTGCGAACCAATAGTAGAACTGCTTGAATACTCTTACTGACACCTACACTACTATGCCAAGCGTATAGATCAGATGGTTCAAAAAAAATGAGCACTTTTTAAGCCTAGTTACTTGTTTCTTTTACTTATTTATACAATATAAATATAGCACTCTTTAAGTAACAATCAAGGTGTTTATGTAGATTCTGCTGCACTTGAAAGGTAAACGTCTAAGACTACAATAAATCATATTTCGAGACTATGAAAAATCGCGAGAATGTATTCTGCAAATCAGTGTAGCGTCCTCCGTCGTGTGTTATAAGCTAGACCACAAAACGTACATGTAAGTACATTCTTATAGCTGTTCTTGGTATAGGGCACGATCGTAGAAGAGCAGGTCTGGACACTCGCCTATCTAACAATGTATTTTGCTTGACCCCCTTGTTTGGCTGTAGTTCGTCAAGTTACCGAGAATGTCGTACTTTTTGGCGCTGTTTTCCGGGCGGTCAGACTCAAACTCCGTCCACTTTTTTCCATTGTTAAATTTATAAAGTAAATAAAGATTGCTGGAGCCTTTTTTTAAATTTGTGAGCGAAGAAACTATTTCATAAATAGATAAACAATACGTTTTTATAAATTGTTTTATCTTAGCGGAAAGGAAGTGGGCGGAGTTTAGTCCGACCGCCGTAACATCAGCGCCAATAAAACACAATATTCTCGGTAACTTGGTGAACTGCAGCCAAACAAGGGGGTCAAATATCCAGGTGAGTGTCCAGACCTGTTCTTCTACGGCCGTGGTATAGGGTGTTCGGAATAAAGTAAGCACTCGCGAAAGCCCTGCTAAATTTCTATTTTCAGCCAATTCGTATCTTCCCGCGCGTAACGTCTAACGACGGGATATGTCTAACTTCTTTGGACACGTCACTTAGTGAGATTTTTAAATGTTTGTTGCCGTGGGAGTTCACAATTATTTGATTTTAACTTATGTCGTGTTGTCTCTTGTTTTTTGTTTGCTGTACGTTGTCCATTGTTTTTCGTCTACTTTCATATTTTCTCATATTGGGAATCTGGTTTTCTTTGTGTCTGTCTTTTGTACCTTGGTATTGTCAATATTTCATTGAGTTCTGTCTTAAGAATTCTTGTTGATTAAGAGTTAGTGTACGGTAGCTTTCTCTTGACGTTTGAAGCACGGGAACGGGGAAGGCGATAAGTCGAACATAACGTGTCCAACTAACACCTCATCGCCTCTAAGCTCGGAGGACTAAACTAGCGTGCAGTTTTTCCGTAGAATATGTTTTTCAATGGGACTTCAAGCGATAACCCTGTTGTCTTATTTGTGGAAATGTTGTGGTAAAATCCAGTGCAGGTTTCTATGGCTTAGTTTTTTTTCTTCTTTATGATTTATTTGAAATACTGTACTCAGTTCTAATGCTTGTTATATCTGCTGTTAAGGGGACCTCGTTGCCATAAAATCACACTGCAGCGTGATTGAAGAAAAAGTTTTACACTGAAACTAATACACGTGTATTCACGCCGTTTCTTTACGAAAAGAACACACTTCAGACGACTGCCCTTAAGTACTTTCAAGACAACACACGTATTAGAAATTCCCTTTTAGGGCACGTCAAAAATGGGTTAAAACGGGGGTTTCAGGCTGCTATAGCGGAAAATATATCTACTAGCCAAATACATGTGAAACTACTTAAGGGTAGTGCATTGAACGTTAGTAAAGTGATTTCGTAAATAAAACAATAGGGTCACCACTTAGTCCCATAGGAAATTTGTTTTTTTCGCGAAGACTGCACGCCTTAAGCGTAGAGGCAACGCACCGTTGTTTGGCCCATACGACGTCGCCCTTAGCACCATACCTCACTCACACAAACACATGTGCCACGAGGCGTGCCCCTTAAGAATGAAAATCGTGGTACAGAATTGTTTAAAGGTTATATAATGTACATTACACGTTTCTTGTTAATAATACGTCATGAAACTATAAGTTTACCTCTAAATGTTTCACAGAAACGAGTTGTCGGCGAGAAGACTGCATGCCAGCTCTGTGACTGCTCCTAGAGGCTAGAAGTGAGGCGTGATGCGCGTACGTATCGTCCTTACCGCTTACGAACTTCTAGGCCCCGTGCTCGCAAAAACAGGATGGAATCAATCTGATGTGTTGCACTATAATTCCTGTATTTTCGGCAAACCGGGTGAAATAATTTCGGTACGGGAGGTACGTTTAGAGGCGACGCGACGCGGCGGTGTTGCCCGGGCGCGCACGCGCCGAGACGTCGAGGTCGCGGAGGCGGCAGTCGACCGGGAGGCGGGGACATGGCTGGTTGTTGTCGCCCGCGCCCAGGACTGCCGTCGTACACAGCGACCGTCCCAACCCCTGCAACAATGTGCAACGTCGTGCGATCTTCACTACAGGTGAGCGCCTGACTGCACTGCCAAGTCTGTCAGGCAACACCTGCACGCTTCCTTATACAACTCCTCTGCACGTTGTTCCTATACTACAGCACAGGCTGTTCACGGTAAAGTAAGCATATCCCAAGCCCTAGTTGTATTATACAGGCACTCCACACTAATCATGTGCTAAATTGAAGCCGAAAATATGAGTGGCAAGATGTTGTGCGATGCGTATTTTACGTGCACAATGTGGCAGTACTGTACGGAGTAAGTCCCCTTTTGCGTTCCACTTCTAGGTATTTATTTATTTATCATTTCATTTGATCCTATATTGGGCATACCCAGGGATTGTATTTTACTTCGAGTAACCCTCGTAGCTCAGTTGGTTTAGCGGCCGACTGTGGTGCGAGGGGTTCTGGGTTCGATTCCCAGGTCTGGCTGGGCGTAAATTTGCATTCGTCCAAATTTTCCAAAAAATAGTCTATACGAAATTGTCTTAAGAAGGTTACTCAAATACGTCTACATTGATATCTGTAACCTAATATAATAGCTGCACTCTTGGCCGGGTCACATATAAAACCTTTGAGTAAATGTAGAATCATGTTTGGATTGCTCGTGATTTTAACCTTCACCCGTAATATGCTTGTCAAATATGATATTTGTTGGACGCAAGAGGGACTAACTAAAGTGCATATAAAATGTCATCATACAACACTTTGCCACTAACGTTTTCGCCGAGGTTTCACGTGGCGTGCTTATTATGCGTTTGTTTCTGGACAGCTGCTTGGTAATATAAACATACAATAAATACAGTGTATATATTCCGTAGCACTCAATCGTTAACGTCTAAGGACAAACAAAAATACATATTCTTGAAATGATTCTTCAAAAGTGTCCACTTCACCGTGAACAACGTTTTTTAATTAGACAAGTGGTTTTTGAAACAAGCACCATCATCTGTTTACATATACTTTTTTCATGTAAAATTATGAGTGTTAGCTAGTAACAAAATTCGATTTAGCAGTAGTTTACTGTGGAGCGGGTTATACAGCTTTGGTCTGTACAAATCGATGAGAAAGCAGCTTACCATTAGTGAATGGCGTCTGCTTAGGATCAGAACGAAAACACGTGTGTGTACCTGTGCCAGGTAGTCTTTAAATACTATTTTCTCGCTATCCAGTGTGCAGAAAATGGGCGTTTTTGCGGTCCTTTTTAGGTATGAAAATCATGGTGCAGAATATTTTAATAAGTATAGGCGTGTGCAATATGACGTTATATTTATATGGTCACCATGAAGTACTCGCAGATTTTTGCGAGAAGACTTCTTACCAGTTCAGTGACTTGTGCATAGAGGCTAGTTTGAGGCGCTCTGCGTGTACTTTGTCGCTCTTTGTGCTTTCCCACGTATAGTCTGGCTCATGTAAGTATTCAATATTTTGACAGTTCACTTCTGAGAAGTGTGTCAGTAAACGGAATTGTGTAGATAGTGCTTTTCCAGGAAGCCAGGTAGAGGTTTAAAGCTCCAAACAATGGAACTGCCAGACACATTGCTAAGAAGAGAAATGTCAAAATATGGCAAAGTTACAAGAGACAGACTATATTGGTCATGGGGCGTAAAACACGTGATCCCAAGCGGCCACCTTGATACATATTATGACTAGAATTCGGATGACGATGGCGATGAAAACTACAGTACCTTGTTCATGTTGAACATGTAACAGTTCTCAATAACAAGGATAATTTTTGGGGATTATCCATTTATAAGGGAGAAGTGGGCCAACAAATAATTTTCATAATAAGAAAATTTATTTTATGACACGTTTGTACATGCATTCGTCTTTAACCAGGGAGTGGATTTTTTTAAATTCCGTTGAATTAAATCAAAATTTAAACTGACAGCATCGGATCGGTGATTATCGATTGGTATAGGCGGTTCACTATAAGCTGAGAACTCAGCAGAACTTGTAATTAATTAAGAACATGTTTTATTGGGCCAATAGAAGTTAACTTTTGAGAGTGTTGAAACGTTTACACTGGGTTTTAGTTACACGGAAGTTTTCACATCAAAAATAGTAAAAATAACTGCAAAATAGCCGAAAGAAAACTTTATATTGTGCTCACTTTATTGGGAACGGCCTGTTAACAGTTTACTCTCGCGAGATGCGCTGAGTAGTAATTGAGGCGGGTCAACGCCAGAAGCGAATACAACGTTTACAGAGTGTGTTTTGAGAAAGCGAAGAGTAGAGTTTACTTGTAGAGGGATGTTTTAGAACTTCGCTCTTGCGGCCACAGGAGGCATTCTGTTTACTTACATGGTGGTTATGATGTCGCCTAAGTTATGCGAAATATCGTCGGAACTTGCTTCTCCGTTCGACTACCTTGCACGTGTTGTTTATTCTTCCTTCCTCCCATGCCCCCCCCCCCCTCGTTGTGTTAATAGGGGGTGAGTTCAACGAAAAATCTAAATGTTTTGATACATTTTTTGATTGCACGAGATATGGTTTGTTTTATAGACCTACATTGTAACTATTGTTCACTGCAACGGCATTTTTTTAGCTTGAATATTAATGAGTGTATAACGCCTTTCAGAGTTCAAAATTGCAAGAAAACAAATTTATACTCGAAGGGAAAACCGATTTACCGACTGAAATCGCACTGAGTAACTATGTTGTAGGCTAAAAGGTCTCCTGTATGAACACCAAATGTCAAAAATTTTTGTATTTAAAAACACGCTGAAATTTTAAATAAAAAATCCAGACGTTTGAAAAAACACAAAATATTTTTTTTACTTATTTTTTTGTTCTTATGTAGGATACCATGTAACCTACAACATTGTTATTCAGCGTTAGTTATTTCAGTTTTGTAATTGGTTTTCCTTTCTAGCACAAAACCATTTTCTGCAAATTTGGGCTTCGATAGGCCATTATTCTTATAAAAAAACGTTACAGTTAAAATATTCACAATGCATGCCTACAAAACAAACAATTTTTCGTACAAATATAAAATTATTGAAACAATTATATTTTCAGCGAACTCCTCCCATAATGGAACTCGCCCAATGACCTTTACCAGGGAGTTTCAGGGACGTCCTGTAAACAAACACTAGTATTGTGCAAGATTGCTCTAGGTGGTTGTAGTGACGTAGGTCTACCCCTGCTGTTTTTTTGCCGCGGCAACACTAGAGACAGAACCTATTTCACTTAAACATGCTCAGCTGTATGGAGCGCTTACGCGAACTCCGAACGGGTTACATTGCATTATCTTTTCGTTCTAAGTATTCTAGTTTCATATGTAGTTTCGAACATCTTCTCTGTTGTTGTTCTATTGCTTACTTCGAATAACGAGCTGTGCAAATATATGGCTGATTTTTGGTTCGACACTTCTGCAGCCATTAAATTAAGTAAACTAAGAGTTTTTATTCGTTTTATACGCACAGCGGCATTGGCGTTAGATGCAGAATGATAATTAATGTTGAGTTTAGACGTAACAATTAAGTATGGATAGTATATTAGGTTCTAAGTTTATTGAGGTTAGAAAGTTCATTCATATTTATTCCATTTGGGCATGTAACCTCCCAAACATAGGCATTAAACGCGATCAAACCATAATATGGAAAATTCCCAGAAAAAGATTTTAATACTGTATTTACTTGACTTATGGGTTATTTTGGCACTATATGCAACTAGGCAAAGCAATAGCTTCGTGAACATTGTAGTTTTCAAATTATTTAGCTTTAAAAGTGCTATATTTTCGAACGCCGCCGTAATAATTTAAAACACGTTCTCATTTGCTAACACATTTACGACGCAGCTGTACTTGTTTTGATTAGCTGCAAGCAATATAATGTACTGGCATTTTTTGCAGACTCAAAAAACTGATAAAATTTAGCGAACCCGTATACGTAGAAGCTAGCTCGGGAAATTCGCTTTTTGTTAAGGCATTCGTGGTTGTAGATTTGTTAGTTAACATCAAAGATTTTACTGGTGTTAATTTTGAAGGAGTGAAGACACAAGGTTTAGTAGCTCTCACTCATTGCGACGTTTTAGTTATACGTTTGAGTTTATGTCGGTTTAATTTAAATTCCAAGAGTGATGATAACTTACTACGAATTCATTTTAATATTTCATATTCGGTACAGAATCATAAGTTTATGTTTGCAAAGTCAGCTGAATGAAGTCATGCGTACAAAAATGAACGTATCGAGCTAATAGCTGGAATGCGTTTAACCAAACCTGGCACAGACTGCTGATCGAACGTTCTGGTTGCGTCGTTGCGCAAAGGAACTGTTACACACATTTATACTCTTCTGAGTTCCAACCATCTTTTTTTTTTTTTACCACGTAAACTACTTTATTTAACACAATTTCACGACCTGAACGAATGTTGCTGTAGTTTTTGTGTTACATATAATAAAATGTAGAGTATCGTGGCGTCACAGGGACATCAAAATTATTGTTAACGTTTTTATCGCGCAAAAAATACTGCTCTATTTATCTATGTTTTCTCGAGTTATACATACCCAAAGAAAGAAAGTATGGCATCGTTGTTTATTAAATGAAACATACTTAAAAATAGAAATATGATGAAACTAGGAATTTTACCTTGTACATACATTTAGTATTTGACGTACATAATTGCTTAAAGTTTTTGCTATTACAACTTCATTCTAGAATTGTTATAGATTTGTAAATAGTTTCGAATTTGACACCATTAAATTTTGTCTATTAAAATTAACCATAATACCGGTGTGATAAAAGAAATTCTATCCAGTACGTTTGTTCTTCGAAGGTCTTAAATATTTAGATGTTCCCGTCTGTAAAGTGTAATGTAATGCGATATTCGAACATAGTATTTTTTATTGAGAAATCGGTTTTTAATAAAGTGTATTAAATAATTTTGCAATTACTTCAGCAGAATTTGAACTCAGCCATTGAGTGTAGTGAAGTAAGCCGATACTGCCTTATTCTTGGTCAAAGAGCAAAATAATTTAGAAATGTAGGGTTATTTAGCTGATTGGTGTATTTTCTGAACTTACTTGTAAGTTTAAAACTATACAACCTTTACCTAATTATTAATCAAATAACTGTTCAAAAAGCAGAGAACCAGCGCGCGATAGTTAACGTGTAATGCGGACTCATGTGCAACGTAATAATAGGACCATTCTTTTTCGCAGGGAAAAATAATCACAGCCAATATATAACTCGATGTGCTGTCCTGTGATTGGAGGGCATTCAACACGTCACCTTTCCTGAAACAATGGCCACCACGTTTCCCGTCGCAACTCCACTGGATTTATTTCTTTGTGTTTGTTAAAGTTGGGTTATAACAAACTAAAGGTTACAGCGTCGATGATATGAAGTGAAGATTGTGCAAGCCGTTGCCATAACTTATGCAGGACTTCTTCAGTGAGCGTGGAAGGAAATATAATATCGACTTGATTTATTGTGCACCGATTTATTGATTGAACTCCGAAAATTCACGTATAAACAGAAGAAATGCTGATTGTCATGCAACAAACCCTATCCATGTACCTTAATACAGTATTTTTTATTTTGTTTTGAAATTGTAATGACTTTTTGTTGGCATTGTGTATTAGGTACTTTGTGTATCGGTTATCATTTTTATATTATACTTTAGAATACCTTTACGTTACTCCTGCGTCCGAAATTTTCATGGAATAAAATCTGTGTAAGAACAACGTTCTAATCTTGCGGGACTAGCTATTTCCTCAGGAAATTAGGTGTGTGTGAATTTTACTGTTAAGGGCGCGGTATACCGCAATTTTTATCGCCATTATTTTATTTTTTATTTGCACCAGACATTTTTTTCCTTATTTTAGACACAAAATGTGACTAAATTTGGCTCTTACGAAATTTTTTTATCTCTCATAGTTTTCGCGTAATGGCTTGTTAAAGTCATATTTTGCGTGTTTCCGTTTTAACGACCACACTAAAACCAACTTATATACCAAACTCTAAAAAATTACAGTGGATAAAGACATTACAGGCTACAATGACATGCTCATAAAAATAAAGAATAAAAATTATTTGAATTAAAAAAAAATGCTGAAACTCAAAATTAAAATTTTAAAAATTCAATATTTTTTTTTAAAAATACAAATAATTTTTTTCTTTAATTTTATGAGCATGTCATTGTAGCCTGCAATGTCTTTATCCACTGTGATTTTTTCAAATTTGGTATATCCACTGGTTTTAGTGTGGTCGTTAAAACGGAAACATGCAAAATATGACTTTAACAAGCCATTACGCGAAAACTGACATATAAAAAATTTTATAAGAGTCCAATTTAGTCACATTTTGTGTCTGAAATAAGAAAAAAATGTCTTGTGCAAATAAACAATTAAATAATGGTGGTGAAAATTGCGGTAGACCGCGCCCTTAAAGGACGCGTGTACAAGGTAGGTGTTACTGTTGAAATGCACGAGGAAATTATTTACAAATTGTATGCGGCAGATGGTGCTATAAACTTGGTATTTTTATAAGTTCTTACTAACAGAAAAGTAATATATTTATCATACTAACGTTATTAAATATAAGATAAGTCGACAAGTATCGTCGAAATCCAGGTCATTAGATACGATAACAAATTTACTCAGTGATACGAACTGGGGGAATAATCAGCCATGGGCTTTGTTAAGGTTGCTGTTCACCTCGGTTTTCAACTACTTTTGGGGCCGGCGGTGGCCGAGAGGTCAGACCTCTCCCTTCCACCAAGGCGATCCGGGTTCGCTTTCCGGCGGGGTCGGGCCCCGGATTTTCGCATGTGGGAATCGTGCCGGACGATGCCGCTGGTCGGCGGGTTTTCTCGGGATCTCCCGTTTCCCCGCCCTTTCATTCCGGCACTGCTCCATACTCACATCATGTCACCCCCACCAGCGTTAAAGACCTCGATGTTGAACGCAAAATATCTCGCTCATTCAACTTTTTTTTTTATATTTGTACCAGGTATTTTGTCTTACTTTTAGACATAAATTTTGATTAAATCTTCCTCTTAGGACATTTGTGTATCTCTCATATTTTTTGCGTAGTGAGTCGTAAACGTCAACATTTGCACATTACGGTTTTATGTACGTCACTAAAACCAACTGACATAACCAAACCGAAAAAAAATTCACAGTGTATAACAATGTTGTAGGCTGTAATTTGACACATATGAAAACACACACACACACACACATATATATATATTGTTGAAATGTTTTAACTTTCATTTAAAAATCCAGACTTTTTTATTGAATACAAAATGTTTTTATTTTGTTTTTTTACGTATGTCGAATCATAGCCTACAACATTGTTATACACTGTGAATTGTTTGTGTTTGGTATGTCAGTTGGTTTTAGTGGCGTACATAAAACCGCAAAGTGCAAATTTTGACGTTTACGACTCATTACACAAAAACTATGAGATATACACAAATTTTCCAAGAGGAAGATTTAACCACAATTTAGGTCTCAAATAAGAAAATAATATATCTGGTACAAATATAATAATAAAAAAGGCGTTGAAATCTGTGGTGAACCGCGCCCTTAATGGGAACTGATCCCTGTCAGATCTGTTTTATGATTTTTTCTTATAAATTAGGGAATATACAAATTGTTTTACTTTTTTTCACGCTGACAAGGCATAGTTAATTGTTTCATTCACTTTTGGAATCCATATGGCGTTGTTTTTTTAATGTTGCGGCATCTGTAGTCGCTCCCGTAAATAAAGCAATTTTTCCTTTCAAGCTGTTTCCCGTTGCAAAATAATGAATATATTATGGTTCCAGCAATTACAGAAAAGCGATTAAGTTTGTATCTATGCCTTGTCGTGACAAAAATGTTGATAATATCAACTGGAACAGAAGTTATCGAGAAGAAACAGATAAATCCAAGGTGATAGGGATCAATACCCCTTAAGGAACCATCCCAGTATTCGTATAGTACGATTTCGGGAAACCATGGAAAAACTGAAATCAAGATGTCCAGAACCGGTAATCGAATCCGGGTCCTTCAAGTCTGTCCAGTGTGCTACGGTTCCTTAAAGCTCAGGTCATTAATTGGGAAAAATTGCCTTCGTGGTATCCCGATCGGACTCCACTTGAACTCTCTATTTGGGGTTACATTGTCTGTGCGATACCCGTTGTGAACCTTGAAGAACTTCTGCACAGAATCGGAGATGTCATAGCCACTCTGTATTCTACACCGCACGTGGCGTAAATTATTTATCGGTTGGACGTATACGTGGAAGTCGTGTGACAAAACTTCCATCCTTTGTGTATATTCCTCTGTCAAAATACATGGACAGGTTCCTGTCTTCAACCCTTTACTTGTGTGACACTTTGTGTGTACAGCCTGTACAATTCTGGAGCACCATTTGAGAGAGTCGCTGTGCATATTTTAGGCCCATTATCTGCTACAGAGAGACGTAACCGGTACATTGACTAAAGATTTTTTTTTTTTTAACTAATTCCCTTGACCCAGCCAAGAAGCTCGTACTGTGGCCGACGCTTTAGTGAAGCATGTATTCTCAAGGTTTGGAGCGTCTCTGGAACGCCTCTTGTATCAAAGGCGAAATCCAAAGCTTTGCTGTTCCGAGGGATAACACTGATGTTAGGAATAAAGAAGACAAGAGTAACACCTTAAAAGAGTGCTGTTTGCAAAGGAACTCGTATGCCAGTGAGATACGCCAAAAGCAACAGCAACAGGATGGAGACCCCGATATGACCGAAGAACATCAGAATAAATATACAATGTAGATGTCGTTAATAGTGAGTGGCCTGAAGCAGTAAAGTAGTAATATTATTCTACTTCAATTATAATTAACGCATCTAGCTTGTACTTTCTTATTCCATCGTATAGGGAGATTCAGGACGGAATCTGTTAATTTTTTTGTGGTCTCAATAAATAAAAGTATGTTGGAAAATGGGCATTTTCAAGAAATTCGAATGTAAAATTTTTCTATGTATTGTAACGCCTGAAACATATGCAAGCGTTGCGAGTGTCTTGCAAAGTGGGGTAACCAAACAAATAGGCGTATCGCAACGGTTTGGTTCCGACGGTTATCCAAAATGTAACTTGGATGGAGTAAACGTTTCATTGTAAGGTAAAGTGGTTTCATTCTGTTGTCACTGAAACTGCAGTATTAAAATAAAACCTACACGTCACCAAGTTTTACGAAATCACAAACACAGGTAACTGAACTGACAATTTGAACCTACAAGTGAATGATTCTTTATTGCTGCTCAATGCAAGCATCTTACGCAGTGAAGTAAGTAATTTCATTGGTATTGTTATAAAATCAGTTAGTTGGTATGTATTACATTAAATATCACTAGCAGCAATTGCGAGAACACTTAAATATATTTTCTATGGTATCATTAACACAGACAATACACACTATGGTTTGATTAAACGGTTTCGTTATGCGATGTGCTGTAGACTGTGACGCAGTTAGCCTTGTAACAATAAATCTTGTACTGATAACGTGGATTGTCAACCATGCACTCCAAAACGTCTTTCTCAATACCCAGCTGGCGAACGCCGGCATATTATACTTGCACTTCTAGTCTTATGCAAGTGACGATTAAGGGCACGGTGTACAGCAGTTTTCATCACCATGTTTTTATGTTTATATTTTTACCAGATATTTTTTTCTTGTTTTCGAACCAAAATATAACTAAATTTCGCTCTTATAAAATTTTTTTATATCGCATAAATTTTGCTTAACGGCTCGTTGAAGCCCAAATCGCATGTTTCCGTTCTGAGGACGACACTAAAACCAACTTACCAAACTGAAAAAATTCACAGTGAATAACGATGTTATAGGCTATATGCTCAGCTATGTTAGACCACAAAATAAAATATTTAAAAAAAATTTAATAATTAAATTTTTTACTTAAAATTTTAGCTTTTTATTTAATTGCATTAAGATTTTATTCTTTGTTTTTATGTACGTTAAATTGTAGCCTGCGACGTCTTTATCCATTGTGAATTTTTTCAGTTCGGTATGTCAGTTGGTTTTAGTGTAGTCCTTAAGGCGCCCGCCTAATGGCCGTGTGTTTGAGTGAGTGTGGTATGGCGCGAAGGGCGATGTTGACATGGCTCCTGTGGCGTGGTATCGCCTCTACCGCAAGACACTGAAACGGCGTGCAGTGGTATCGTAGATCACTCGCTTGACTGACACTTTAAGTGGTGACTCCATCTTTTTATTGGTTTTAAGCAAAATCCATTGCATATTCCTAGAGTAGTTTCGAACGAATCCCGCAAGTAGTTTTCCAGATATAATATGTTGAAAAAGCTGTTTTTAGCCATTTTGAGGAGCTCCGAAATGATTTTTCTAAACAACGTGATGCTTTGAAACGACTCTTCAAGCATCATTTGGAGTGTGTTTTCTTTTCGTACATTGACGCATTGGGCATATGTGGAATAGTTTAATTTAAGAAAAAGTTTTTTCAAACACGTTGCAACGAATTTAAGCGCGTGTTGGGCGGGGCCCTTAAAACGGAAAAAGGCAAATTTTGATATTAGCAAACCATTACGCAAAACTAGGAGATAATTTTTTTTGATATGAGCAAAATTTAGTCACGTTTTGTGTCTTAAATAAGAGAAAAAATATGTGGTACAAATAAGTAGCAGAAACATGGTGATGAAAATTGCTGTCTACCGCGCCCTAAACTGCAATGAATGTTTGTGCGTTTTTGCAGCAGCTGCATTGCACAATGTTTCTCCACACGTTAAAACTGTTACATAATTACCCGTTTCGCCTCTCCCGCATGGCTACAGTATGTCACGTATGTAGCAGTTCCAAATTGATAAACATAAGATAGTTTAATGTGACACTTCCGTATGCTTGCTCTTACCACAACCGATTTATGTACTCAAGTTAACTACTAGGCAATTGACAAAGCGTTTCGAATTATCCGTAATCGTGTACCTGAGCTACAAACTGTGTAACATGTACACTGCACAATATTTTTGTGAGGTTATTAATATATCAGTACACACACATTCTGTAATATAAACTACTTAGGGCCAGTTTCACCAACAATGTTTAACTTTGCCACAAAGCGAGATTAACAAAACTCGATGAAGAGCTGAACCTGAGTTTAAGTTATAGTTGCGTTCCACCAACAACACAGCGAGTTTAAGTTACCAGAGATTAGTTAAAATTTGGCTGCACGATGGACTGTGTGAGCTGAGTTGCTTTAATTGTGTCGGAAATACCCGAACACTTGTCGGAAATTGCCGAATGTGAGTTTGTGAATTATTTCATTTGGAAACTTTGTTGCAGCCTTCTTGGGGGGGGGGAAGGAAGGAGTGTTTGCATCATACTATCTAGGGGAGGGGGGAATACATATAGGGGACTAGGTACCACTGGGTAAATTTGGAGCAAAGCCAGAAAGAAAGATCAGTGGAAGATGATCCACACTGAGAGAAAGAATTGTTTCATTATACTAAATATATTTGTTTGGGTGATGTTTGCTTCAGCTAAACAATATTTTATTGGTAAGACCATGCTTGGAGTCCTCCAAACAAATTTATTTATTTCCCTCGACAAAATTGGTCATTTAAACGCATCTTTGTGCCAAACGTATATTTCGTTACTTAAGGACGTCGAATAAATATTTTGTGTAAACAAACAACTTGTTACAGCTTGTCAACGGAATAATATTGTTTGTTATGATTGACTTGCGGAAGATGGCAGGTTGGCGTGCGTGATCGAAAAGATGGCGAACGCTGTATACCTCAACTTTCAAAGTATAAGCTGTGCGACAAGTAGGGCGTCTAAACTGTTAATCAGCATTATTAAAGTATCTTAATTTTGGCTATAACAATTTCAAAGTAGTTAATTCTATCAATCACAAACGAAAATGCTATAAACCGCAGCTGCGCGTCTCGTTCTTTGTGCTGCGGTGCATGGCAATCATATGGTTATATTATTTTACGTCGTTTACCTTTTCGCAGACGGAAGACAAAAATGTTTGAAAATAAAGCAACACCATTGTAATTTAATATTAGGCCTAACTATTCCTATACAAAACCAATCTGGTTGTCACGTAAGTACTCGTAGCTGAGTTGGTTAGGTCATGTGTAGAGAGAGGCAAGCGAAGGGATAGTGGATCAAATCCCGGCCCAACCATACTTTTTTTTTTTGTTTTAAAATTTCAGAAATTTTTATAAAGTTATTAAAATATATTTTTTTCAGTTCTTAAAATATTGCATGTGCATTTGATACGTCCAACGAAATATTTTTATGACCAGCTAAATATTTGGTACTGCCAACAAAATCCAGCTATTTGCTTCAAACAAATCGAGGGAACAAAATAATTTGGTACGAGCAAACAAATATCTAATTGCCCCTATACAAACAAATGATTTGGTTGATTCAAACAAATTTTGTTTGCACCAACAAAATTTTTTTCTCAGTGCAGCAAATATAATTTAAATAATTTTACTGCTGTAAAGGCAAATGTTAATTTACACACAATTGTTTAATTTTTTTTCTCGTCTGTATATTTTTTGTTAACCTGAAAATACCAGACGTGAACACTAAACTTATTTATCAAATAACTTTTGAATAAAGGGCGTTTACATGAAATTAATTTGAAAATAAAAAAAATTGGAGGTGGTAAGCGTCGAACCACTCTCCCCGCTCGTAGAACCTACGCATCTCACCTCTAGACCACTGCGACTTCTGTACTGTCGGTTATGTATCAGTGAAAGTGAATGGACCGATTGTTTTGACAAGCGGAAATGTATTTGGAAGTCTGTATCATCATACTCATCAAAATAATGATTTCTTTCTTGAATCCGACGAGGCAGATACACAGGAATAAAGTCTTCATCGTCGGTATTGTCTTCAAATACCAAATTATACAGTGCTCGCGCCATTTTATAATAAACTTAAGCGAGATTATTAACATTACCCCGCCAAAATCGAGCAGTTAAATTTAATCTCGCTTAAGACGAGACAATCGAGTTTAACTGCTTGGTGAAACCCAAACCATGTATAATCAAGATTAATTGGCGATTAATCTAGATTAAATCGCTTAAACTGGGTGGGTGAAACCAGCCCGTATTGTTGCAAAACGTAAGTATTTTTATAGCTTCGAAGGTTTCCTATGTTTGACATTTCAGTACTTTCCAAATCTATTCTTTCGTGTTTACGTTGCTGTCGAAGGTTTAAATCAGCTATTAAGACGTTTTGCTGCTTGGCTGTACTTTTTAAGTTAAAATGTAACTGATTTTAACAACAGCGTTTATTGTGTTAATGTACAGTCAGTAGCATATTTGAAGTGTGTGGTAAGTGGTTACTGGTGACGATTATTCACTGTCTACGTATCAACATCAGTAATAAATTTCTTTGCGTCACTGGATGCGATGCCTGCCTTGTGTAGCGGCGTATAGGGGTTACCTGGATGTGCGACTTTGTCATAGTTCTCGACCATTGCTGTAAACTTGTGCGTTTTATTTTAATACTGCTGTTTCATTGGTGCCAGAAATAACAGGTTTACCTTACTGTACTACCTACGTTTACTCAACTCGCGATACAAATCTTGGATGGTAAAATCTGTCGTAACCACCTCGTTGCGGCGTCTTATGTGTTTGGTTACACAACCTTGCAAGGCAGTAGCAATGCCTGCACATGTTTCAGGCGTTACAATGAATGGAAAAATTGGCATACGATTTTCTGGAAAAATGCCAACTCTTGCAATTCCCGACAAAACGACCCTACCTGTTTAATGTTACAACATGAATTGCGGTGCCATGTGCTCCAATGTTAGGAACAGAAATGTCATGTTCCATTTGAACAATGATGGGTCGATGATATTACCTAACTAAATTGCTTAGAATTAAGAAAATCATATGCTAGATACTGTTTTAATTTTAATGTGATTTGAATATCTATTTTCAGGCCAGCATTACTTACCCTATATTCACCAAATAAGAAAACACATTTTCAACATAATTTTTTTGAGAGCTATCACCGTACAAAATTAACACACTCCGCACTGACTCATCTTGTATATGATGCCGACATCAAAATAATTTTCACCTTCCTTGTACAAATACATAATACTTTTTGGCAGTAAGTCGTACCCCCTAGTGGCAGGGATTGGGGGGGGGGGGTATACCACGTGGGTTTTTACGAAACTATTCCACATGCGACCATTGTGCCAACGTACGAAATGAAAACACATTTCGGAAGTGGTTAGAAGGTCACTGTTAAAACACCGTGCTTATTACAAACATTGTTCCTAAGCCTTCCAACGTAACTAAAACGGCCTTTTCAGATTGCTATTCTTCAAAATATAATAACTGGATTGATATTGAGACGTGCACAGAACTTGGCTACACATGTTCCGCCAGTATGGTCGCCGCTTAATGTCTTATAGCTAAATATGGTGGTATGTCAGGAAAATGTTTTGTGCCAACGTAACCTTTAAAACGCTGTAGTTTCTTACAACACGCGTGATTGTGTGATACGTCTGGCACAACGTAGCTGTCTGCAGACCAATGACAGGCATAAAATATTACATATTGGCTCGGTTAAATAGGGCAACAGCTCCAAGTACAAGCGAAAACCAGTAATCTTTGTTTAGCTGTACGTACGTTTTCCCGCGATAGTCCATCGTCTCTACTCATAGTCAAAACTGTTCGCGCGGGAACCTGGCATACGCTAGTTCAATTGGCTCATTGTGACGAAGCGGCATTCGATGCGAGCTTTTGAGCTTCTAGCGCGCAGGTAGGCTATGCTTTTCGCCAGTGATAAGACACTGAACTCGTATTTAGGAGAACCCGAGCTTGATTCCCCGTCCGATCATCCCGATTTCCGTTTTTCACTTCTCAGGAATCACTCCACGCCTATCTGTTCAAGCTGACGGTTAAGTCTGTTATGACCGTTCTGTCGACGAGACGTAAATCCCGCCAGTCCACCTTAGTAAAGACTCGTATAAATCAACCTTACGAAAATATTCACGTAAGGTTGGTTCTTCCATCCTCCACTCCTCAGGTTGGTTCTTCCATCCTCCACTCCTCATACGCCATATTTCTGACAATTTTTTGTTTCCTTTTCTCACACGTCAATGCACGCCTCACGTACAGACACTGAGTCATTGTACGTTGGTTTCGTGTCGCTCGTGCACTGTATTTGGAGGTCTATTCTCTAACTTCACATATGGTAAAGGTAGTGACTGTCTTTATATCGTATTCTCTAACACCTCTTTATCAAAATATTAATATGATTGGCTACAGTATAGGCTGTGCTCTGAAAACCTTCATGCATCTTAGTAAATTGTATGTTCTCAGTTTCCACAGTGTGTTTTTAGGTACTTATTACTTTTTTTTTTTTTTTTTTTTAGGTTTCCGTTTAAAAGTTATAACATTAATTTAATTCGTGTCTAAAAGCATTTGTTTCTAATAGTAAGTTAGTGTACTACACTAACAAGAGATAACACTAGTATATCAGTGTACGTCTTCGCCAAGTGGTATCAGCACATGTGGGAACAGCGGAGGTACAAGAGCCTAAGTAGCACTCTCGACGGGAAGCATATCGCCTCTATTCAGAGTGCGTCAAACTGGTGTGCGAGGTTTTTGTTGAAGTTTTTTTCGTACAGGATTTTAAGCTGTGTTCCTAAAGTTTTATTTTTGGCTAGTATTATGCAAAGGTCAAACCACGCTTCTCGCTTTGCACTGAATTCAGGGGGTATTTTCGGAGTTACATCTGTCTATAAATACGTCGTTTTTAGCCATTTTGAGAGGCCCGAGAATCATGTTTCTAACAAGCGTGCTGATTTGTTAAAATCGTAGAGCGTAGTTTCAAGTGTAGTGGATAAACTTATTATGAATAAGCTTTCGCGTAAAAAAAGATTACGCGTGACACGCTACAACACCGTCCTGGCGCAAGGAAGACCTCTCGTTTTGGAGATTCATATTTTTTATACGTATGTGATGCCAATCATTTGCTTTTCGACGAATCAAATAATGGATTTTCCACAGCTTTGATAACGAGTGACACAAGAACTCTGGTATTAAGCTCGCTTATCGCGTGCTTTGTTTCCAATAAACTTATTTCCTCCACTTTTATGGAAATACCATTTGATTTAGGTTTTGTGTGTGTGTGCGCTTACGTGCGTGTTATATATATATTATATATATACATTTTCATTTCTCACCTCCCGAAGATTGTATGGGTTTTTTAGTAACACGCTGTTTATCTTGATAAGGCTAATTTCTTTTGCGTTTTTATAATTGGTGTGCTTGGTCGTGATACATACACATTTTCTTTTTAAAGTACTGTACGTGGTCAAATGTTGATGAGTCGGTGTGGTTCTTAAGTATTTGACTGTTGATGTACAAAACATGTATGCTATACTATGCAGTAAAGCGTATCATGCCATGTATCTTTGCAGAACTTCATGCTGGTAACAACCTTTAGTTTAGCTGTAATTTAACTGTCCGTTGTGTAATACCGAGGTGCGGCTGCTAAGGGCGGATAAAACATGGGTGTTTGCGACAGCGGACTGGGTGCTGACCTAGCTTCTTGGTGATTGGCTTGTCGTGCTAACGGGCCATCAGCGCGCCTCGAATCTTGTGACGCTTGCGCAGAGAGCGTCCAATTAGACTGCCCCTACCTTCAGCTCTGAGTAATGGTCCTACGAGAACAGTTTTGTCAGGTGTAATAATGGTGCAGGGCTTTTTGCTTGTGGCTGATGATGGTGACGTTTCCATGAATCGGGGAACCTAGCCGCTATGACCTTGAGCACACGGCAGCAGTGTTACGATTGTTACCTTGTTTGTGTAATATTGTAATATTGAGAATACTCCAAGGTCCGTTTGCGTTGTAAGACTGCGGCCGTTATGTAGTGTTGTTAAGTTTTGGTGTATTATAATTAACTGGTGTGTGATAAATGTTTGAAAATGGAATTAGAACTAAAATAGCAATAGTAGGATATTTGTAATATACAGCGTGTATCAAAAAGAATCATCCGATTCTAAAAATTCGTACGTATTCTACAACTTGAAATATGTGCGTGAACAACGTACTGTTGGAATGAGGAAACGTTCGAGTTTTACATGATTCCCGCTTGGTAGCAGCTGAACAATCCCGAGAAACAGGTTGTCTGTGTAAAGGAAAATCGCCGGGTCGTCCCAGAGTACCCGACGCAGACGTGGAGCGCATCCGCCATTGTTTCACACGTAGTCCGAAGAAGTCCGTTCGCCGTGCAGTTCGACTATACTCAACATGCCCTCGATGACCGTCTGGCGTGTGCTGCGTCGACGTTTACCACATAAAACCTTACAACATTCAGCAACTGCAAGCTCTTCGTGGAGGTGACAAAGAACGACGTGTGGAGTTTTGTAAGTTCGTTCTTGACAAGATGGAGGACGTTGGCAATTTTTTTCCACGCTCATTGTTTAGTGACGAGGCAACATTCAATTTAAATGGAATGGTGAACCGCCATAATCTGCGAATATGGGATACAGAAGAACCACATGAAGTTGTGCAACACGAGAAGGACTCTCCAATATTTGATGTGTTTAGTGCAGTTTCACGAGAAAAGGTGTGTGGTCCATTTTTTGGCTGAGGAATAACGTATCGCGATATGCTTGAGAACTTTCTTTTCCCACAGTTGAAGACTGATTCGAACGACTTCATATACCAACAGAATGGGGCACCGCCACACTGACACCTGGAAGTGCGGGAAAGTTTAAATCAAAGGCTTCCTGGACGATGGGTCGGTCGCAGTAGACCAAATGATGCATCCTTACATGACTGGCCTTCAAGGTCACGAGACCTGACTGTCTGTGATTTTTTGTGAGGGTTTATTAAAGACTCTGTTTAAGTGCCTCCGTTACCAACGACAATGAATGAATGAGCTGAGACGTCGCATAACAGCAGCTGTGGAAGCAGTAACTCAAGACATGCTCGCTGCAGTGTGGGACCAATTTGAATACCGCCTTGACATTATGCCGTGCCTCTTAAGGGGGGCATGTTGAACACCTATGAAAAAAAAATTGTGTTTCCCTTTCAGCAAAAATAACAATTACTTGTATATGATTTTTAGTTTCTGAAATATAGACGTGCCAAATCGGATGAATCTTATTGATACATCCTGTACTTTAACAGGACTCCGTTTTCACGATTTTAGATACAAAAATATCCAGTGGCGACTCGTGGGTTGTTGCCAGGTAGGGCTGCAGTTGCCAAGAATTGTTCAGAGTTGTGCGCTGGTTGACTCTACAGCCACTGGCACTCTGATGTGCAGGTGCCCTTTACTACAGAGTGGTCACAAAATATCTAGTAGCCGGCAAATCTTTCATAGTCGTTGGTCTACGGCGCGTTCAACAGTGTACAGTTCCGACTATCTGTAGCCCCACCTGGTAACAACCCAAGAGCCGCCACTGAAATTTCTGTGTAGCTTGGCACGTCGTTCTACACTGAATATGTTTTCCAATGTTTACCAGTGCCGCAGAATCCTTTTGGTTGTTTACTTGTCTGGCTGCATTTATTCTCTGGTTTTCTGCGAGACACCATTTTCTGCAATGGCGCCTTTGAATTAATTTGATTGTTTTAATTTACTTTATGAATAAATTTGGTTAATTTTAATTGCCGTCTGTCACGGGACTTGCGGTTGCTGGTTGCAAGCAAAAGTGTACCAAGATAGTAGAATAATTCCAGTGGAGAGTGTAGCAGAGTTCCCATTACCAAGGAGGATGGTTAAGTAAAGACTTTCTAAATAAAATATAGTGGGGTGGGTTTTATCGAGGAAACAGATAGGATGCTATGCAAAACATAAAAATTGGAAGCGAAATAGAATAGAAAAAAGTGCCGCACAGTCGTAGGCCATGGTCACACGAGAGGTTTTAAACATGTTCAGATGAACACATTCGGCATACTTGGTTGATCAGACATAAAACTTAAAATGGCATGGTCAGCGTATGATCGACCTATGAATTGCCATAAGTGTCGGATATCGGATAGGGGTCGGAAAATGCCGATGCGACTTTAATCCAAAAAATAAAAAATAAATTGAATTTTTTAACATTTAGAAACATTAAACTAGAACTGTACCATGTTTATCACATAAGCACTTAACATTCCTGACATTTTATTTATTATGTTGCAATTAACTACGGTTTTCTATGCTTGCTAAACGGTTATAATATCACTAAACTGGACGAGTTATTTAATTTAACAAGTACGAAGTGTCACACTAGACAACAAAAGTAGCCATATTTGTTGCACGTGTTGTTTCCCCTCTAAGCTGCTGATAGGTAGAGCCCACGATTTTTGGTGTAAAGAATTCTGCAACAGTTTGTTTCAATGACTCAACGTGCACACCTGCAGCTATGCTTCATGGTTATTGGCAGAAAGTAGACGTGGCTCATTTGACTGTGCCAACAGGAACAAGATTACTACACCACCACACGTCTGTGATTTGTGGGCGGAACCCTAAGACATTTGAGAGTTAAAAACAGCCAATCACTGACCATGAAGCAGGGCTGCATATATGCACATAAGGCATTGAAACAAATTGTTGCAGAATCCTTTTCACAAAAAAATCGTGGGCTCTGCTGATAGGAGGAAAGTAGGCTTTACGTTTCGTCGACAGCGAGGCCAGTAGGTACGACGACGCACGCAATGAGGAATGGGCTAAGGAACCGTCTCAGCATTCGTTTGGCACTGTTTCGAGAAGCCATGAAATAACATAAATCAGGATGGCAGTAGCCAGGAATCTAACCCGGGTCCTCTCGATTGCGCAGCCAATAGGAGTGCTGCACAACGTGTATCGTTCGAAACTACTTGTGAAACTCGTGTGCTTTGAACTAGAAGAGAATGCAATCCGAACTAGCTCTGAGTGCATGTAACTGCTACTTCAGTTGAAAATATATTTTAGGCCATGCTCTCTTGTTCCTACATTTTAGCGATATTAATTTTTTACGCCTAAACGAGAGCAGATATCAAAAAACTGTTGGGCAGTTTAGTTTAAAATCGTCTTCCCCATGTTGGCTGATTTTTTTTTCAGCGCAGAAAACTCCATGGTTTATTATGCAATTATAGAAATTCTGACCAATTGAATTTTTTTTGTGAAAACCGTATAATTTGAAGTTTTTTTTAAATTAGCTATCACGGCAAAAAAACATTTTAAACTAAATTGCGTAGCAAATTTCTGATATCAGATCTCGTTTAAGCTTAGGGCACTGCCTACCTCGGAGCCCTGGCGGAGAAGGAATAGGGTTATTACATGTTAAATTATTTTGAATGGCACTCGGTCACCTTTTGTGATATGGCTTCCGGACGAAAACCATTTTCTACGCCGAGAAATGGAGAATATTGCTACGTAAATATAATTGCAGAAAAAAAATTATGAATAGCCGTTTTCGCGTGTTTTTTTTGTGAAAAATGCTTTTTTTGCCACAATTTTAGGGTATTGGAATAAAATAACTGCCTATACGATCCATAGCAATGTACGCGGTACCGAGACAATCAAAAAAGTCAGCGGTGGCATATATGTACCTTCGACCGATACTGAGCCAGGTGGAAAATCATTTAACCAGTAAAACCCTATGCTTGCTCACGCCGAGGCTTCAAGTTAGGCAACTCCCTTTAAAAATTGATAGCAGAAACAGTACATGGTCTTAAGGTCACCGTCTAGGTGGATGTATTTTGCTGGTTTGAGGCCTCTGAAGTGTAGAAGAGGCAATGAGGCGTTATAGGCCTACGCATCGCGGCTCTGTCTAGCCCGAAGGTGCAAGTCCCTGAACTGACGTGCAGTCTTCTTGTCGATAGCTCGCCTTTATAAGGCATTCAGCGGTGACATGACGTAACATCGACATAGGTGTATTGTACACGCCTATACATTTTAAAAGACTCTGCACCAAAATTTTCATACCTAAAAAGTATCGCAAAAATACAAGTTTTGAGTATTTTCGACCACGAGAAAATATTCTTTAGAGATGAATGGAAGACATGAATTGGATATACACGCGTGTAAAATCTTTGAATGCTACCCTCATTTAGGCAACCATCTGTCACGCACATTGAGCAGTTTTCGTATAAACGGCCACGGACCTCAGCTCTAAGCTTTGCACGATGTTCGGCTGCCTGGACAGGCGTGCCCTTGAAGTAGTTCAGCGTCTTGTGACCACGGCCTTAGGCAAGTACAGATACGGTGCAGGAAGATTGCATGTGTGCCGGAAAATCTGTCCACGACTCCAGAACACTGGTCAGCTCTTCTACCCTGTTAACGTCTAATCCTTAGTCGAAGTTCTTTTACCTCGATTCCCTATACTTACAAGGAGTTGTGAAGTGATTTTGTTCAGTGCTTAAGACCACGGGTTCCTATTTATGTTGTTTTTGCGAGTTTAATTTTTAAATCCTAAACGAGAGGAGATGTTGCAAAACCGTTACATAGAAATGTTGAAAATTTGTTGTACTATGTAGCCTTAATTTTTTTTTCAAAACATAAAGTTATATAGTTTTGGCTAATTATAGACTTAATCAAATTTTCTTAAAGTCAATAATTAGCCAAAATTAGAAAAACTTAACTTTCTAAAGAAAATTAGGCTACGTAGTACAAACAATTTCAAACATTTCTATCTATGTAACGGTTTTGTGATATCTGCTCGTTTTTATGATTTGAAAATAGATATTTCTAAAATATCATAAATAGGGACCCGTGACCTTAATAGTTGGGTCTTAGTACTGAAGAAGGGTGACACGTGAGTATGGAGCGGCGCCGGAAAGAAGGGGCGGGGGAAACAGGAGATCCCCGAGAAAACCCGCTAACCAGCGGCAACGTCCGTCACGATTCCCACATGTGAAAGTCCGGGAACTGACCCCGCCGGGAATAGAACTAGAATCGCCTTGATGGGAGAATAGTTCTCTAGCCACTGCGTCAACGCAGGTACCACATAGTTGTATTTTGGCACAATTCCACAGTGATGTGCTAAACAAGTCTTTCATTTACATCTATAATTCATTGGCATTTTCTGGCACTGCATGACGGAGATCCTTGGCTCTAGTCCCATTCACATTCATCCGATATTTTCTGACCTAGTTCGCAGAGTCGTTATCTTTCACGCTTGTCAAGGTCGGAGCGCTTCTTATTGGCCCGCGGAGGAGTTTAAATGTGCCACGGCACCTTTATGCAACACCTTTCTACATTTGAAACCTGTATTTAATGAATGTTTTTAACACGAAGAGACTGTAATATTAACATTGAATTCTTGGTTTTTTTGTGTCAACTGAAAGAAAATGCAGAGTCGAGTCTGTTTACGATGGAATTTAAATATTTTTTTGTTTAAATTAACTGAAATACATGTATTATTTTTAAGTTAACGTATTGTTACCGATTTGCTAGTGCGGTGGACATACGCATTTAAAGTTCGACTTGAACCTTGCCAAGGTAATTTGTAGAAATTGAATAGTGATTCGCATCAATCTGAAAGAGTTACTCCTTTCTTAAAGTTAATAATTTTTGTTAGCAATATTTGAGTTATGGCCTGTTGAGAAAATATAAAAATTGTTCAATCTTTTTATATTTGTGCATTAAGGTGTTTGTTTTGTTGACATACATTGTGGCTGTTTTTTACTGCAATGCAATTTTTTTTAGCTTTCTTAGTTTTTGTATAATTGCGTGCCGAACTCACAATTTGCATAAAAAGGTTTTATAAAAAAAGGAAAACCAACTGACTTTGAGAAATGAAACCATTCACACCGAAGAACAGTATTGCGCGCTACGTCGTATATGTATAAAACAGTTTTGCATTTTTGTTGTATTTTTAAAGAATTATTGACTTTGAAAATGAATCATGGACAATTTTCTGACATTTTTAAAAAATACAACAAAAAAGTCAATGTAGTATACATACCTTCGCGTAGCCCGCAACATTGTTCTTCAGTGCGAGTTATTTCATTTCGTGAAGTCCTTCTTTCTAGCATAAAATCGTTTTATGCAAATGCTGACTTTTGACATGGCATTATGAAAAAACTACGAAGCTAAACAAATGTTATTACAGTGAAAAATAGTTATATTGTATGTATACAAGAAAACATATCTCGAACAAATGTACACTTTTTTGAAACAATTCAAATTTTTTGTGAGCCGCCCCGTCCCTAAACACCTTTTCGTCTCAACTTTCCAGACGCTGAGGCATTATTGTTTCAGTGACAAACTATGAACCTTTGCTAGTGTTTTTGGAGTAGTATGTATGAAATAAGGAAACACTATTTTGTGGTTGCGGCAGCCAGTGTCCGTTTGTTTTACTGGAAAATGTTATTTCGAAAATTACCGTTCTCATTTTCGAAGACTGTGATAGCTGAATATAAAACTCCCTTCGAGAGTAATAGTACATCATCTCAAAATTACTTTATTTGACCGGAGAGTTGTTTGAAAGTGTATTCTTTATCTGTGAAATTAGTGCATAATGCTGGCGCAAATTATAGAACAAATTTGTAGTCACCTTAATATCTGAAAGTGTGAAAAAAAAAAATGTGAATGATAGTAATAAAAAGATTTTTTCCTTCAAAATGTGTTCCTATAATTCGATAAAAAATACAAAAAACTTTAATTCTATGTTATAATTATTTCTCAACTTTTGTGATAAAATATGAATACCATAATACCTTTCAAACATTTTATTATGTCTAAAAAAATAATCATGCATTATTTTTGTCTTCTACACTCTGATTCGTATACGAACGTCACAATTTTTACAATTTCGTATAGAAATTATTAGAACTAAACGACGTACCGAGTTGAAACTGTGGTTTCGACAAAATACTTCTTCCCAACGTTTTAAGATATAATTAACAAATTCACTAAACGAAAATTTAACACAATCAAATTCACTGATATTTTGCCATATTTTAAATGAATTTTCACTCATAAAAAGGCAAAAGGATTTATTGTGGAGAAATCATAAATTAATTCTAATAGACAATGTTGCAGACATTTCACCTGAAAGATTTACTAATGAAAAAGTCGCCAAAGTTCTGACTTTAACAGCTAATTATATATATATATATATATATATAAAAAAAAGAATCTGCACTCCTTATAAAGTTTAGTAATCGACACGAATTCTACAAAAATATTAAAGAATGAGCTGGAAGGCACCTAGTGTCTTCAAGAAGACTTCTATATAATCAACCTTTGCGGGAATATCATTCGGTTGTCTCGGCAAATAAATTTTCTGGCCTTCTGGAAATACGAACTATTTTCTGTTTAGACGTTTACTACGATAGTCTGCTAACGTTTCAACCCCTTAATTTTTTTTTTATGTTGTATTGTGCATATTTTCTGGAAGTTAGTGGCGGCAGCGTAGACTAGTGTTTTCTTCCGTCCGTCCGTCCGTCAAAAGTTAAGGGCGTTGAACTCGTAAAAATTCATTTTTTTTTTTTTTTTTTAATATTTGTGCCAAACACTGTTGAACTGTACACATTAGATAACATGACATTTCTCCAAGTAAGGCCCCATAGATTGTACATAATCACTCATCAAAGTCACAAAATGGCTGCTGCGATGTAGAGAAAATTAAAAAAAAAAGTAATTAACTTACGAAATCAAAATTATAGGTCCTGAAAGTCAGTGTATCTACGCATTTTAAGACGTGTTTTGACAAAAATTTACTCATTTTCATCCATTTTTTAAAAACACAAAAATATATCCCTTTGTAATAGCAAAAGTGCATTGAAGTAGCTCGTAACATTTAGTGTCAAAATTAATTATCTTGTTTCTGCAAGTTAATTGCGTTTTTTAATTTTCTCTACACCACAACTGCCATTTTGTGACTTTGATGAGTGATTATGCAAAACCTATGGTGTCAGTTTTTTTTTTTAATTTGCGAAAGTCATGTTATCTGATGCATAAAGGTTGAACAATTTTTGGCACAAATATGAAAATATAAATTTTTACTGGTCCAACGCCCTTATCGCTAAGCATTGCCAGCAAAATGTTTATACTATACATACTATGAAAGCCCACAATTTTATCTTCGGTAGAGTGTTGTATTTTTCTCATACCTTTTAAGGAATCACAATTTGGACATGATCTGTGCAGGTTTTTACCATCATTTTCACGATTTTTTTCGTCTGTGTGAAAACTGTTTGCATGATAAAATAGTCTTACGGCTAATATATTTTGTTACATCTATTATAACACTTATAATAAAAATGAAATAGTATTCACAGAACAATAATGTTGTTGTTATGTTATATTTCACAGTACCCTTAACAGATGTAATTATAGAATTACTAACGGCATCTAATTGACCGTAATTCATAATGACAGACGAATGACGAACATACGTGCCGAGCTGCTGTTACTCCACTGTAACAATAAAGCAGCAGGTGCATTTTTGTAATGTCTAGTGCACACAGTGTTACTCATAATTTATGTTATATGTTTCTATTTATTGTTCCTATAGTTCATAGCAAATTGTGTAGAATAATTGCCATGACCTGTGCTGGTACCATTATGCTATTAATAGTTTCTGCTTTATCTTTGACTGTGTTTATAGTAACTACTATTAATTTGTGTAATGTAAATATATATTATTTACTGGTATTAAGAGGAAGTAATGTGAGAGAAACGTGAAATAAAAAAGAAAATAATTTCTCCAAAACAAGTACTTCTGTCATCTCACAATGCAATTTTCTTGCTAATGCCTTTATTCCAGCCAACTCCTCAATTGTACTTGTACATGCTTTTCTAGACATATTTGATTTTGATATTTTTACAGGCAACCTGAATTTTTTTGTTATAAATGCGCAGAAAAGTATTATGAAATTGTAAACAGGTTGCAGGTACATTAATTATCACCTCGCGACGGTTGAAGGCCTCTGCAGAAACAAATGCAGAGGCACGCGGTGATGAAGTAGGTACTGTAGGTGTTCTCTGCATGGCGTGTTGGGCCTTGATGTGTGCTCGAGAGAGGCTTGGAAGGCTCTTCCGGCGACGCTTTACATATTCATGCGACCCGGCGGGGGTGAAGCCGAGGGCGCGGATACAAGGACCTCCCCTCTCTGATATGCTTATCCCGGAGGCCATCGTGCCGCTCCCTGTGCGTGGCCATTTTAAACCACATTGCACAGCTGTACTGATAAAAAACAGACATATTGGAGGATAACTATTTTTCTACTCCGAATTTATAAGAAAAGTTTAGTATAGGTCTGTAATCAGCCACATATTAATTTTATAACGTATTTGGCCTAGCCAAGTAGGCCTATTGTATTATCTGGCATTCTCTAAATTTCCCTAAACGTTCATATTTTTCTGTGTGTCCCTTAAGTCCCACGTTTCTATTAAACGTTCAGTGGTCGCTGGTAGTTAAGCCACTCGGTCGTGCGTTTGGGTTACCCGCATAGTAAGTTTTACTATTAAATATGTTAAGCTGTACCGACAATGTAAAATATGGTAGCTTTGCGAACAGTTGTATTTAACAGCGTTATTAAAGTTATTTGCGCACCAATTAAATTGTACGTTAAACTTGAAGCTGATTTCACGAAGCACGGCTGGTTATCAGTAAATAAATGTTTTAAGAACATTTTCACTATTCCTGGCAACCAATTTGACTTTTATCAGAGGAGAATAAATCAATTTGAGGAGAGTACAAGGTCATACTACTACTTTTTTTAAATATAAAATCATTTTGTTTTTAATATGGAATAAATATTGTTGTTATGGGCCGAACTGCCTGAATATGGGCGGCAATGTAAAACATTGTAATATAACCTCTCTGTATAAAGAATAATAATAGTTGTCGAAATGTTATTAAAATTTGTGTGTTTTTATAAATGAATAGATAGCCGATGTAAAACGATCAGGATATTTGTAATTTAATGTACGTGAATGGGATTTATAGTAGGAAATGCTTGAATTGGAGTGAGCCATGACCAATGGGGTTTCGTGGCGGACTTTTAGAAGGGGAGCTAACCCTTGCTGCACCAGCGAAGAGAAAGCTGTGTTTTCAAGGATCAGGTGACCGAGTATGCTCACAAGGATGGAAATGGAAGGGGTAGGAAACCTTGTAGGAGTAAACTATTTTATATATAGGCGAATCAAAGTGGGATCGTACATGTTAGTGGAGCGGAAAACGAAGAAATCATGCAAATAGTGGTGCAAGCATGAAACTTGGCATGTTTATTGCCCGTTGGTTAACTTCTCAAAATTTTCTGACTGGCCTTTTGAAAATACAAAATAGTGTCCTTTTTCGTGATGGCCGCCATAAAGGTTTCATTGTTCTCATTATCAACAACTTAATTGTAACTAACACTTGAACTTTTATGTAAATTATAAATAAAAATCTTAGTAGGCATATTAAGTGCAAAATAAATATTTGAATTTCGATGCTATTTAAAATTTTTTGATAATTCGTTGAGTTATTACTGGTCATGCACACAGTTGCAGAGTGCAGTACTGGAAACCCGAAAGCATTTGCATCTCGCCTGAGTGCAGTTCTATATGCAAGAACACGTGGTAATCTGCAGACAGTTTGTTGTAATTGGCGGAAGTGTTATCCTCTACTCTGGTAGGCAATCCAGGGATGTTCAAAATCAAGTTCCTGTAGCGATTTCACTAGAGATACTGTAATGGTTAGCACATCTTATGTTATTGACTTTGATGATAAGGGACTTTTCGACCTTCTACTGCCACATCCCTAGTATGCACAAATTTATGGATGTCTGCTTCGTCGAGATTGCATTACTATGAATATCTCTATTATTGATGGCACCGTTTCCCATTGTCCCGATTACAGTGTTAGTCATCTGTTTTTCTAATATTTTCTCTGCTAGAAATTTGAATAGCTCTATCTTACCTCTTCTGTGTCTCAAAAGATGGTTTGCCAGCTTGTTGTGGCCGTTGTGGTTCCTATGACTTCTCGTGAACCCCTGTCACCGTTTTATCATGATTTCAAATTTAGACGTGAATTTTTGAACGCATCAAATACTAAATCTACCCTCTTGTACGTATTACAGTAGGATTATATCTTCGGCAGGATTTCTTGGCTAGCATAGGCATAAAAAAGCATTTAATGTGTGGAGTTGTTGAGAACTAATTAGTGCCTAGCCGAGTGTGATTATAGGATCGCTAACTGACTCACTGTCTGGCATGTTCGCTCGTTTCTTAAGAATTTCAGTTAGTAGTTGCTTTTGGTATTCATGCTGGTTACCATTGTCAGTAAGTGAATTAGGACCATTATGATTATCAATTTGGAACAATTTACGTAAGTTCCACCCTCTGTCCTGGCAGGAGATGAGTCGTGAGAAAAGCTGTTAGTCATTTGTCAAAATGTTATGTTTGTAATAACCGGCATTCTGCTCTTGCTTTGAAGGAAAAGAACTTGTTTCTCGTGATAGGAATGTAGAATAAACGATCTTCGTTCTGTAGTTTGTCCATAAATTGGTCCTTTTTTTTTTTTTTTTTTTTTTTTTTTTTTTTTTTTTTTTTTTTTTTTTTTTTTTTTTTTTTTTTTTTTTTTTTTTTTTTTTTTTTTTTTTTTTTTTTTTTTTTTTTTTTTTTTTTTTTTTTTTTTGTGGTGTGTACTAGCCATTTTAGAATAGCTTCATCTGCTATGTTCATTGTATCTAACATCACAGACTATACTAGGAATGAGTTTCTAATCACTTGTAGTACCTTCAAGTATGCATAAGCTTTCGAAGAAGTATTTATGTGTAGTAGGATTCTGCTCATGGTGTCTCCTGCTGGCTGTTGCACCTTTTGGAATAGAAGACGCCTCACATGCAAAAACCAGACGACTCGCTTCAGGTCCGGCCGCTATCTACCTACGAAGTCCTGTTGGGTTCTCTGCAATCCAATGATGCCATCATCGACTATTTTTCTGTTCGTGGGCTTGATTAAGTTCCATTGTAGAGAAATATTTGCCAGTCTTGTGAACCACAAAATTCCCTTCATGAAAGAAACTCGCTGGCTACTTCTGGATGCTGTTGCTGAAGAGACATCATGTCACAGCTGCATACCAGTTCCGTGACTAGAGTAAGGATTGATGTGCGTGCTGTCTCGTTTTTAAGAGCCCTATACAGCTGGCCCATGAGCATTGTTGCTGTGTGTTAGAAGAAAGTTTTTCTTTAAAAAAAATACTAAATGTGGTATTTGATGTCTTTATCTACGAAAAGAAAACTCGTTTTGAACTACGCTTTTCTACAATATTTTTGAAACATGGTTTCGGGGCGCTTCAAAATGGCCAAAAAGGGCTTTTCAGACTGCTGTCACGTATACAAATACCAACCGGAATCGTAAAACGAAAATAGAGAAGTATGCACTGGAGTTTTAGCATGCACTTTCTATAAATAAAAAAAAAATGTACTGTCACCGCTTTTAGTCCCATAGGAAAAAGCCAACGACCGAAACACTGCACGCTGTTTTCACACCCCGCACATAAGGACGACATGGTTGTTGGTGCACGAGCCGGTCTAGACCTTATCGTCTGCCTGTTAGTCGACGGTAGCTTTCTCTTTACGTTTGAGGCACGGAAATGGGGAAGGCGAGAAGTCGAATATAACACGTCCGTCAAACACCTTATCGCCGCTAGGTGCGAAGCGTGCAGTGTTTTCGTAGAAACAGTTTTTCAATGGGACTTCAAACGATGAGCCTGTTGTTTTATTTGTGGAAAGTCTTTGGTAATGTCCAATGCAGGTTTCTATGGCTTAGTTTTATTTATTTATTTGCGACTTGTTTTTACAGTGGCGAAGTTAACGTGTAATCACCTTGTCTTACACAAAAAAAAAAAAGTCAAAGACAACAGAACATTAAAACTCATTGAGAACAGAATAATTAGAAAATAAAATATAAAGTTACAATAAGCATGAAATTTGCCATCTAGAACATAAATTATTCCTGATTAATTATAAATTACGTCATAATAGTACAAAATTGTGGTTTACGTACAGAATACTAATATATGAACATTTATGAAATAAATAGGAAATATGGATAAGCTGGATATATTAGACTAGACAAAAAAGAATAAAAGAAGCAAAGCTATAATTTACCTAATTATCCCATAGGGAAACTCTGGGAACTATTAAAATATATAGTATACTGTAAGTAAATCTTGTGGGAACTTAAGTTATTAAATTATTTCTAACTAAAAGAATAGTATACTTTCAAGAACATTAGAAGTACGCTACATATCAACTAATACTGAGAATATACAACATTACATTTACATTCACACACGTACACATGCACATACTCACATAAACGCTTCATGCATACACGCACACATATGACACATACATACACATGGGATAACATGTGTAATATCATCCACTGTTCACATTGAACTAATTATTAAACTGTTAATTTAGCCAATTTTTAAAATTATGACACAGACTCATGCTGTCTGGTTTTCTCATCAAGCACATTCCACGCACGCGCTGTGTCCACCGAAAATGATTCTGAATATTTACTGGTTCTATGTCTTGGTATTAATAAAACAATATTTGATTTAGAACGGATACTGATATCGTGACGGGACTGAAGGAAATGAAAATTATCAGCTAAATATTTCGGACTTTTAATTTGAAGTACTTTTCTAAGTAGTAGCAGGCTATGTAGTTTGCGGCTATTTTCAAGTCGTAACCATGGTAGCTTGTCGTAGTATGGAGAAACATATTCGCGTGATTTTAGATTAAAAATAAAACGAATACAAATATATTTTTTTAAATTTCTGTAGTCTGGTTAATTGCGTGGTAGGTAGTCAGGTCACCCTATGTCGCAGTAATCTAGCAAGGGAAAAATTAGTAACGGAACAAACAAGTTGTTTTTTAATGTTCTCAGCTGGTTTTTAAGGTGTTTTAGTAGCTGTAAGGCTGCTAGAACCTTTTTACTCAGATTAGAAGCCGTAAGGGATTTTACCATCTTATCGGAACTGCACATTAAAATAGCCTGGGATTTTAATGAGTTCATATGGAGTTCGTTTTCTATGGACCATTTTCGACAGCCTTAAGATCTGTGTTTAAATTTTCTAAATTTTTGGTGGTATCAGAGAAAGAACAATATATTTGCAAATCATCGGCATAAATGTGGTCTTGAGAAAATGTAATATATTTAGGCAAATCATTAATAAATGGCATAAATAGAACAGGACCAAGTACTGGACCCTGCGGCACTCCAGCACTTAATGCCAGTCAGATGTTATCTTTCCAGCAACAACACTCTGACTCCTGCAGGAGAGATAAGACCTGAACCAGTTTACTGCACTATCAAAAAATCAAATTTCATTCCAGTTTAGCGAGTAAAATATCGTGGTCAGCCCTATCAAAAGTTTTACCATAATGCCTTTAAAACATTTTATTATGCCTAAAAAATAATCATGCATTATTTTCGTCTTCTACACTCTGAATACGAGCGTCACAATTTTTACAATTTCGTATAGCAATTATTAGAACTAAACGACTTACCAAACTGAAACTGTGGTGGCAACAAAATACTTCTTCCCAACGTTTTAAGATATAATTAAAATTCACTAAATGAAAATTTAACACAGTCAAATTCACAGATATTTGCCATATTTTAAATTAATTTTCACTCATAAAAAGGCAAAAGAATTTATTGTGGAGAAATCATAAATTAATTCTAATAGACAATGATGCAGAAATTTCACCTGAAAGATTTACTAATGAAAAAGACGTCAAAGTTCTGACTTTAACAGCTAATTATACAAAAACAAAAATCTGCACTCCTTATAAAGTTTAGTAATCGACACGAATTCTACAAAAATATTAAAGAATGAGCTGGAAGGCACCTAGTGTCTTCAAGACGACTTCTATATAATCAACCTTTGCGGAAATATCATTCGGTTGTCTGTCAAGCGACTAACGTCAAAAGCTAGTCTTCAACGACCTTTCAAAGACCAAATTACATCAATGTCTAAGATGTTTGCCTACTGTAATGAAAACATTACAGGTATTATCTGTCATTACATTGACAAGAGCGACGTGGATGACATCACATCTACAACAACGATATATTCTGGCAAAGACAATCCCGGGTACCAAAAGGGTTTCATAGTGCTGCACCAATATCCCAGTATGAGATAGGAATGAAGAAAACTAGTCAGGATAATACATATTCCTTAGTTTACAATTTTCCTATAGCAGCTAGCAAAAAACCTGGTTGTACTGTATAAAACGTGTATACTGGTTGCTATGTGTCTTGTGTGTACGTCAACAAATGGTTTGTTGGTGTTGTAAACAACATTAACCAAGTCAGAAGAAGATACTTCAGTAAACTTCATACACCCTTCAGGTCCAAGTGATTCTTTTTACTGGCCTTCAACTCGAGAGAATGTCTGATGGGTTCCTTTTGCACACGTACTCGGCATTTTACATGCACCATCAACAAGCAGTTCTGGGCGATCTTACAGTTTTTTGAAAGAAGACTTGTGCAAATGTGAAATTGAATGGAAACTTTATCAGAAAAGCACTGCACATTGGTATTTAGAAGTTGAGGATTGTGTGTATCGATTCTCATTCATTGTCTAATTATTTGTGTTGAGGAATTTCTTTGATGTGTTGATATGCATACAGCACTGTAGTGCATATTTATTAAGTACGTTACACGTTGCCAGCAAAAAGCCACTAATTTTTTTTTGTGTGTCTTAAAGGAAATTTTCTCCTTTTTCACGTTGTGCCAACCTCATTTCCTACAAGGTCTGCCTTTTGAGATACAGTCTATTTTGTAATGTAATGAAATTTGAAACATCAGTCGTGTAGGTTTTCTGTAATAGCTTACAAACCATTCTAGATATGAAAATTCTGTGGCCAAATTCAAATCCTCTAGAAAATTTCACATAAGAAAATGTGTTTTTTTCCTTATGTATTGGTATTATAGTGAAGTACAAAACTTGGAAACACAGAGACTGATCAATTTATTCTGTAATTACTAACTGTTTTAGTCTGAAAATGGTCACAATTGAATCTTCAATATATCAGGAAGTATTTGAGATAAAAATCTGAAATTTTTGAGCTTTGGTGGTATTTGGTCACCAAACAAATGAACCAATTTTTATCAAAATCAAAAAACTTGGGTTACATACCCTGCATGAACTGACATTGAATGACCCATATATATAGTGAAAATATTTTAAGACTACTTAAAAAGAATTCTTTTTCACTTTTAGTTAAGGACAACTGACAAGTAGACATTGTTATAAAATTCAAATAAAAATATCGAGTCTAAAAAATTAAATGTAAGATATAGCATGCTTAGGTAAATATGATGATCAGACTCATTAGCCATTGCACTAGCAAAGTTTAAATTGCACTTAGTCCAGATAAATGTTTCCCTACATAAAAGTTACTAGTTAAATATTCCTCTTGCACTAATTGTATCATAAACAAATACCATCTTTACACAGTAAAAACTAGGTTGCTCAACAATGTGGATAAAATAATTTCCCTACGTAAAAATTATTATTTATTTTAGATTTTCTGCTCAAATTAAAGTAGTAGTATATTAACACATTTGTTTTGTAAATCAGTGTTGCAAATTATATTGTGGTGGTTTTGTTTGAAATTCATGTTTAAAAAACTGTTCAAAGCTAAAATAATGTTTAATAAAAAAACTTTTTAAAATTAAAATAATATTTAAAACAAAAATATTGTTTAAAGCTAAAATAATGTTTAAAACAAAAAAAAACTAAAAAACTGGTCTTATGATTGAAAAAACTGTTTTTTTTTTTTCTTCCCTGACCGTGACAAGTAGTAAGGTAACTATTGTTAATGTTAAATTATTATGCAGTAGGGCAATGAACTTTTCGCAAAAATAATTTTGCCTCAATTTGTTTCAGTGCCTTACGAGCACATCCGCAGCCGTGCTTAGTGGTTATTGGCAGCGTGTATATGTGAAATGACGTCTCTCATTAGACTGTGGCAATCACAATAACGTTACAGCAACACCACACGTCTGTGATTTGCGGGCAGAGGCAGAACCACAAGACACAGAGCATCCAATCATTGACTGCTAATCAGAACTGCAGATGTGCACGTAAGACACTGAAACAAACTGCGGCTAAATTATTTACGCGGAAATTTCGTGGCCCTACCTATAGGTGGTTATTGTAGGGGCGTGACTTGTGCAGTTAACTCGACTCGCAGGTTGCTAATTTCTTAACCGTCGTTTGTTTTGATTGTGGCATACGATGACGTGCGAATAATGCGTAGGAGCAAACGTCTGTCCAAACAAAAAAAAAAATTGTTATGTACCATTATTCTCAAATAAAACGAAAAAAAAAAAAAAAATGTATTAGTGATGACAGTTTTGTAACAAGAGAATGTTCTAGCGTCCGTAAAACACTTCCCGTTCAAGGAGTGAAGTGCAGTGAATGAAGACTTGAAATTACTTTTCACCAGAATTTCATTTTTTTTTGTCCACAGCACCTTTTTGTTTGGTTACGAAATGCGTCTTATATTCTACCAAGAGTTTGAATATAAGAATATTATGACAGCAGCGGGTTCATTTCCGGCCGCTGTCGCTCCCTATTTTGCGCGTTGAAAACGTGGCGGCCGTTGCCGAAATAATATATTATCGCATATATTCAAGCAGTTGCAGAGTAGAACTGTAGTGTAGTCTGTTCACTTTAAACTAAGCACATCTCAAAACCCATATTATAAAAAAAACTGTATTTTATTGGACCGAGTGTGTTCAGTTGTGGCAGTGGTGTAATGTTTGCAGGAGTTTTTAGTTTCAGGGAAGTTTTCATTTTGAAAACGGAAAGAAAAATTTGAGCTGTGCTTACTTATCGTGAACAGCCTGTAAATACGTAGCCGAGTAGAAATTGTGCTAAAGACAATTGTCCATCTATGACCCTACATGATTTTCGGAGATTTAGGAAGAGGTTTACGTACGCCAGTAGACCTTTATACATAAAACACATATTGATTGACGGCTGTACAGCTGCCGAAAGCGGAGCGGAGAGAAGCGTGGACCACATTCTCACTGTCCCGCCAAACTCGACTATAAATACCTGCTAGGCGGACGGCTGCCAGTGACACACGTATTGATCTTGCTAATTCGGCCGACGTCCCGCGCCCCTCGCGAGGAATGTGGGTGCGCGTGGTGGAACCGTTTTAACTGATTTATGAACACTCCTTTACGAGAGCCCAAAGAGCGGGACACGCGGGTATTCACAAATAATTAACTCAATTGTCTTCCGCTAGACCTCAGCTTCTCACGGCTGTTCTGTCATCAGGCCGATTGTTCCTTTCCCCTCAAGGACTGCTTAAAAAAATCCTGCAATGTAAAATGTAATTTTAAAAAATATTAAAAATAATTAAAACATTCCTCCGCTGTTTTGTTTTTCCCGCTAAAACTCGTACACGTTTTTTAGATGCCTGTTGAATTGAATTTTATTTTGGAATTTTCTGAATATCATTGTTGCATTTACCTATACGAACTATTATGTAGTGTGTAGTATTTTATCGAAACGAATGTCTTGCGAAATGTATTTATTTGCACACGTCGTAAAGATTTTAAGAGTCTTGTGTTTGTTGAAACAAGTACAATACTTGCACTTAAATAATATTATTTATTGAAATACAATATTTTGTAGCAAAAGAATTACACATGCATATTCATTAGATTTTAAAGTGCAAGCTAGACTATATATATATATATATATATATATATATATATTACAATTGAGCACACCTATTCTGAAAAAAAAAATGACTTATTCATTATCATTAATTATACGTTGGTATTCCTTAATCAGTTCGGATTTACGGTTCGAAGAAAGATTATAGTTTTAATATAATTGTTTCCCTTGTCCACATTGAATCATGTATGTAGTACGAAATGTTTTGCCGAGAAAATATACGCAAAGAAAATTTTAGAAGTAGGACGACAATAAGATCTGGGTTTGTGTTTTCCGTTGTGAGATAAAAATTTGAATCTGTGGTTTTAGTTTGTGTCAAAAATGTTTAAACTGTTTACGTGTAATTTATCCAGAGTTGTAACAGTAGATGGCGGTACTTATTATGACGCCATCAATCAAGACCACGTCTGTGGCCACGAGTTCCTATTTATGTTGTTTTTGGTTTTTGCGAGTTTAATTGTTTAAAATCACGTAAAGGAGCAGATATCGCAAAATCGTTACATATGGATGTTGGAAATTCTTTATACTACGTAGCCAAATTGTTTTTTTTTTTTTTTTTTACTAAGAAACAGCGCGGGCAGAGCCATTCTTTTCAAGGGTTGTCCATCTCGGTTCACCCTCAGACCTCAAATACTTTCCCCGCAGAGCTGCAGCGAAAGGTTTTAGGCCCGTAATTGTAAACGTCCTCCGATGGCCTGCTGGCAAGCCCCTGGCCTTTATTCGCGCAGCAGTTCGCTGGCGGTCTTCCACCCTTCCTACACTATAGTTGTCTGCCGATGGATCGCCAGGAGATCGCCGGCTGAAAGGGAGTTGGATGGTTTTCCTTCATAAAACTTGGCAACACAGCCTCATTTTTAGCAGCGAACATAGACTCAAATGCTCAAAGACCACTGTTATGAACACACCTAACTTTAAAAATAAAATCGTTTCGATTTTGTTTTCCTTGTCTGTAAACAATTTTGTTGTCTTTGTAGTGGGACACACGTGAGATATTCGAAGTGATTGAAGGAAGCCGCGGAAAATTTTGACTATGGAAGGTAAAAATTCGACAGTGAGATACACTCCTAAAGAGAAAGCAATTTTTTGACCGGATGAAAAATACAAAAACATAACTACAAATAAGAAAACTGACTCCGTGTCCAACTACAACAAAAGGAAATGTGGAAGAAAATCACTGCAGAATGTAATACTTGCGATGTATCGCGCAGAGATGTACTGCAGTTGACAAGGGATCTTCCATGTCCCTAATATATATTGTTACAAGTTTGAGGAACACAAACTTTATATGTGGGCAATTCCCATGAGTTCTTTGGGATAGAGGTCTATAATTACAAATAAAAGAGTTAAATTAAGTACTGGATTTAATAGCTCACAAAGCTATGAAATACACAAAACAGTAATCAACTAGAACTCTCACAACACAATTAGTTATGCACACAATTACTC